>JAQQSW010002721.1:0-14878 GCA_028646575.1 Pseudocheirus occidentalis
AAGAAGAATTTATTCCATTTTAACAGACTAACATGTGCCCACAAAACCTTTATTTGGGGCCAGTATTCTATCCAGAATGTGCCCAGTAGAAATAAAGCCCCTTTACAGTGGGATTGCTGTTTTAGGGTTGGGGCAGGGGCAAGACGGGGAGAAAATTTGTAATTCAAAAATGTAATAAAAATGAATGATGTAAAGAAGAAAACAAATAAAAAAAATATTTTAAAAAAAGAGAGAAATAAAGCCCGTCATGGTTCTTTCTACCTTGTCAAAACAAAACGCTACTAGCCGTTCCATTTCCACAAAATGGGAACCAGGAGCCTAATGAGAGAGAGCCGGTAACCAGAATCTAGAGCATGCCGTGTGTTAAGTGATCATGGGGAAGTGCTTGACCGTCTAATGCACTGAGTAGAAGGAACAGGAACTGGTAACTAGAGCTAATTTAATCACATCCTTCAGAATGGCTTAGTTTCTTTTGCGTAAGGCCTATAAGTTTCCTGTATAAGTTTTCTGTTTACCAGATCACAGATTTAGACCTGGAAAGGCCAAGTCCAACCCCCTTCATTTTACAGATGAGAAAAGTGAAACCCTAAGAGACATGACTTGTCCAAGCAAGAGAGGCAGGATTTGTACCTTAGCCCCCAGCTCCAAATACAGCACACTTTTTTCCACTATAAGCTTAGTTAATACTACTTTAAATGAACAGGATTCAGTTAGGTTTAATTGTGATGAATCTAAAAGTTTTCTCACTGAGATTGAGGGCTAGAAAGGCCAGGCCAACATGCAAGAAAGCTGTAATCAATCAGTCAATAAGTACTTTTTTTAAGCATTTGCTATGTACTATGTTAGGCGGTGAAATGGATAGAGCGCTGAGTCTGGAGTCAGGAAGATTCATCTTCCTGAATTCAAATCTGGTCTCAGATACTTACTAGCTGTGTGACCCTGGACAAGTCACTTAACCCTGTTTGCCTCAGTTTCCTCATCTGTAAAGTGAGCTGGAGAAGGAAATGGCAAATCATTCCCATACGTTTGGCAAGAAAGTCCCAAAGGAAGTCATGAAGAATTGGACACAACTGAACAACAACAAAAATGTTTTAGTACTAGGGATGTCATATACATTGTATGTACATTACAGATACAAACTAAGGGAGAAGGAGCTGATATTGGAGGTGATCTTTCAAGAAAACTAGGAATTCTAAGAGTCTGAGATGAACAGGGACTAACATTCCAAGGATGGGGAACAGTGTGAAAGGTCAGGGAGATAGGAATAGGATTGCCTTGTTTGACCGTGTAGTTGCCATGACTGAACCACATGAAGATGAGTAAAATACAAAATGTTCCAAAAGTCTTAATGCGTTTTTAAGTGATTAAAGCTTTAAAAGTCCACGAGGCTTTGGGGGGTGCTCTGTAGAATAAGAAATATGGAAGCACATAGCACTAAGACCTCAACTGTGTTATAGAATATTGAGGAACAATATTAGTGCAGTGTCATGGTTTGAAATCTTTCATCTCAGTTGAATCAAAGACCTAATCAGTCTTCTTTTACTAGAAAATCACACATTTCAGGGAGAGATCTTACTTCTGTGACTAAGGACATTAGAGACAAGCTCTGTTCCCTACCGCCAGTTTTTAAATGAGGTCCAAACTAAGAGTAGAAATATCTTTTTGATTAATATAATTTAGAGAGGCGTCTCACTTCACTGTCCTTTTGTAGTTCAGGGAAGCCTACAGACCTCTTCTCAGAAGACAATTTTTCAGGGCTTAAAATAAAAAAATGTAGGATTACAAAGGAAACCATTTATATTAAAATATAGTTATCAATTTTTTTTTAAAGTTCTTAGAAGGACCCAGAAATACCACTTGTAGGTCTGGATCCCAAAGAGGTCATAAAACTGTAAAAAGGACCAACATGCACAAAAATAGCAGCTCTTTTTATGGTGGCCAAGAATTGGAAATTGAGGGGATTCCCGTCAGTTGGGGAATGACTGAACAAATTGTAGTATACGAATGTAATGAAATACTATTGTGCTCTAAGATATGATAAGCAGGCAAACTTCAGAAAAACCTGGAAAGACTTACATGAACTGATGCTGAGTGAGGTGAGCAGAACTAAGAGAACATTGTACACAGTAACAGATACATTGCGTGATGACTAACTTTTATAGACTTGACTCTTCTCAGCAATGCAAGGATCTAAGACAACTTCAAAAGACCTATGATGGTGGCTGCTAGGTGGCGCAGTGAACAGAGCACTGGCCCTGGAGTCAGGAGGACCTGAGTTCAAATCCGGCCTCAGACACTTAACACAAAAATTAGCCGTGTGGCCTTGGGCAAGTCACTTAACCCCAACTGCCCTCCAAAAAAAAAAAAAAAAAAAAGAAAAAAAGACCTATGATGGAAAATGCTGTCCATATCCAGAGAAAGAACTATGGAGTGTGAATGCAGACTGAAGTATAGGGCTTGCTCTCTTTTTAAATTTTGTTGCTTTGTTTTGTTTCTTCTTTTTCGTGGTTCCTGCCATTGGTTCTGATTCTTCTTCACAACATGACTAATGTGAAAATATGTTTAATATTTAAAAATGCAATGAGAAAAAAAAAGAACCCCTGAGGGACTCATTAAGGAGGGAATCAATTCCCCTCCCCCCACTAGCATTACTATTGTTATATTTGGTAATTCAAAATCCATAACTTAAACTTTTTATCTTTGTTTTACTTTCCTGGGAAGTTTTATCTTTTATTTCAGGATTAGGACGAAAAGTAAATTGGACATAGCTTGGAGAGAAAGGGAATTCTGATTAGCAAAATGAAGTTCTGTCCATCTGAAGCATACTAGCAAAATTGCTTGTATGTTAATGATTGTTCCTGATTGGATTAAAATGCAGAGTATAGAATTTTTCTTCGACAACAGTGGCATATAATAAGCAGAAACACAAGTGTTGTGACCAACTAATTAAAGTAGAACAAATTATTTGAACAAGCAAGGAATGAATGGGAGAGGGAAGATCAAGAGCCAGAACTAGATCTAAGGTTAGGACAAGGGGAAGTGAAAGTTCAGAATGAAAACTGAGACTGTTGTTTGTCCTTTGTTCTCAAAGAGGACCATGATAGCAGGAAAGGATGCTAGGATTTTCAAGTGAATTAGATTTAAGTAAGGATGGGCCATGCAGTCACCAGCTTCACTTTCTCCACCAGAGCCATCTTGGTCAAATGGCAAGATATAGATCAGTACAACTGGAGATGGCCCCTAGAAAGTTGAAACTCTTCATTAGAGCAAGTAGTCAAAGTGGGGATGAGCAGAAGTTGGAGGAGGCTGAAGATGAGTGCCAATTCTATATGGCAAGAGGAGTGTGCCTAATGGGTGGAGCAGGAAGAGAGAGGGAGGCACAGCTGATGCAGAGCAGCTAGTGTGAGTGAGAGAGGGAAGAATTTTACCTAGGGGAGCTTGTTTATGGGGAAGCCTAAGGGAGGGAAGGCTTGGGGATGTGGTGTTCCCTGGATGGATGATATATATAAACTTCTTTGTTACCATGGTAGAATTGGCTTTCTGGTATCTGAATAAATATTTTGGTTTTGCCTTTGAGGAAGAGAGTTATTTATATTTTATGAATTTACCCTGGAAATACACATGCATATTCATAGTGGCTGCCAAGGGTATTGCATTGGTGATATAGAGTAGTTCTTGAACTCTTTATTATTTGAATGCTTCTAGTAGTTTTTCTTCAAGCTGGAGGGTCTGACTTTTGATTGTGACATTCATAAGTGCTTTCAATATGGGGTTACTTTCAGGAGATGGATTCTGTCTCTTAAATTTTTCTTCTTTTTTTTTTTTGTTATGTGCTTGAAAAGCATAAAAAATGAATATTTCCCTATACAAAGAAGAACAGAAAATGAGGACTACTTATGAAACTGTGACTCTCTGCTATGTACAGTTTTTTTTCTATTTCAGATTTAACCTGTGGTTCCCAAACTGCCCAGCTTGTTGGTGTCTCTTTCTAAACTCCCTTCTGTTTTCTTCCATTTATTTTTTTAATGTTTCAAATTAGATACAGAAATAAATGTCCCTCATTGTAACAAATAAATGTAGTCAAGCAAAATAAGCCCACCTATTGACTGTGTCAGAAAACATAAATCTACATTCTACATCTCTAATTACCAACTCTCTGCCAAAAGACAGGAAGCATGATTCATCCTAACTCTCCTGCAGTTATGTTTGGTCATTGCATTAATGAGAGTTCTTAAGCTTTGCACATTTGTTTTCCTTCATAATGTATTTGGCATTGTATAAGTTGTCGTTCTGGTTCTGCTCATTTCACTCTACATCAGTTCATATAAATTCTCCTAATTCATCTCTTTTGTCATTTCTTACAGAGCAATAATATTCCACTATATTTACCTACCATAATTTGTTTAACCATTCCCCAACTGATAACTACTTGGCATTTTTTCCCTACTAATTTTAGTTACATTCACCTTGTGCAAAAACTTTTCATTTGTATGTAATCTAGTGGATTCTGTTTTCACTTTGTCCTTGGCGGGGTTTGGGGTTCCATCCCTCCAACCAGGGTTCTAACAGATGTGGGTAACTTTCTTTTTTTATTGTTTTATTTATTTTTACTTTTCAGCATTCACTTCCACAAGATTTTGAGCTCCAAATTTTCTCCCCAACTCTCCCTTCCCCCTGTCCCAAGATGGAATGCATTCTGATTACCCCTTCTCCCAATCTACCCTCCCTTCTATCATCCCCACTCCCCCTTCTTTTATCTCCTTACCTTCCATTTTCCTGTGGGGCAAGATAGATTTCTATACACCATTTCCCAGTTGCATGTAAAAATAATTTTTAACATTTATTTTTAAAACTTTGAGTTCCACATTCTTTCCCTTCCTCCCTCCCCACCCACCCTCATTAAGAAAACAAGCAAATCAATATAGTTTCTATATGTGTAGTCAGAGCAGTTTTCTTTAGTGATTTCTTGAAATTTTGTAATTTTTTGTATGGAGGGGTGAGGAAATCACAGTTTTCAGGGAGTCTAATGATTTAGCTTAAATTACCTTGCCTTGACTAATTTATAAATTAGTTCTTTTTCATAATAGTCTTCAAATTTTTCAGAAGTGCTTTTTTTTTTTACTTTGTTCTAATATTTCTTGGTTTTTTTTTTCATTAAATCATTGAGTTCTGTGTGTTCCATTCTATTTTTCAGGAGTCCAATATTTGGGGCATGTTTTCCAATTTCTAAACTATTTATTCTCTTTGCATTTTTTCCTCAGGAATTCCAAATTCATTATTTTTCTTTTGCATTATTCCTTCCTCACACTCTTAGAATCATTTTTTCTAAAGCATTTTTCCCCTAAAATGTCTCCTTAGGCTTCTTGTGGAAGCTCTACTTGTACTTACTTTGGAAGCACTCTTTTCTTCTTATTTCTTGCCTTTTTTTTTCTGTTTACTCATATTTTAAGCTTGAGAACTGGATTAGAACTTTTATATCAGGGTCAGCCTCTACCCCTGTCCTGATTTTTTGGATCAGATAGGGAGGCCCTGGCTGATGCCATCCTTTTGCAGCCTAGATGTGGCTGCTGCTGTACTGCCACAATTGTGATGGGAAACCCGAGTCCTGTTCTCTCTCTCTGCCTTCTTTCACAGATGTGGCCTGGGATTGGGAGGTAGCCTCAGATTTTGGACCAAGTCCCACTTTGTGACCCAGTCTCTCTATCTTCTTTCTGCCTTTGTCTCCTGGTAGCTTTGGCCCCATCTCTGCTTCCTTCTCCTTATGTAATTATTTACCAGGATTTGCCTTTGTCCCCTGATGCAGGCCTAACAAGGTATGAGATCTTAAACCAGCCTCTGGTCTCTTAGAGAGTCCCAAAGTGTACATGTTCTTCATGTGACCTCTGTCCCATCTTCTTGAACAATGACATTTTAGAAGTATTGACCCAAAATGATTCCAAGAAGCCAGAGCTAAAATTCTACTGGTTTCGGGTCTTCCCAGTACACTCCTAGCCAGAACACCCACAATTTTCTTGCTACCTTCTTATACAGTCCTGAACTGGGTGAAAGAGTTTGCTGGTGCTTTCCTTTGGTTTTATTGATCATTGTTTCATCTGGAAGTTTCATTTCATTTTTTCTAGGGAGTTTCTTAGGGAAGTTGGGCTCCATTTAAAACTTCTATGTCACTTTTTTTTTGGAGGGGGGAAGGCCGGGCAATTGGGGTTAAGTGACTTGCCCAAGGTCACAGGGCTAGTAAGTGTTAAGTGTCTGAGGCCGAATTTGAACTACTGACTCCAGGGTGGGTGCTCTATTCACTGCACCACCTAGCCGCCCCTATGTCACTGTTTTTACTTGGAAAAAAATGAATTTCATTATTTCTCCCCCAAATAATTCTTTAAGCTTGATGTCTTCAGTGTGGTCAGAGGGCTATATGGAGCAAGGATAGGATGTCTTCAGTGTGGTCAGAGGGCTATATGGAGCAAGGATAGGAACAACCAGAAAGTTATCACTAGTTGATTAATCCATAGCCCTGAAGCTTAAGAGTTAAGATTTAGTAGTAAGTCACCAAATATAAACTAGGGAAATCAGTAGTAAAATATGACCAACCTTGAAATGTTAATAAAAGATATATCTAAAAAATATTCACTTATTCATTTGTTCAACCAACCAAGAAACACATATCAAGAACTTACTATACAATATACTTTACTACATAGTATAAGGTTGGAGGGGTGGGAGCGGGTGGGAGAAAACAAGCATTTATTAAGTGCCTACCATGTGCCAGACACTGTGCTAAGCACTTTACAAGCATTACCTCACTTGATCTTCCAATAACCTTATGAGACCCAGTAGAGCCCTTCGTCACCCAAAGAAGATCAAAATATGGACTAGTCAATCTAGAGCACAATTTGAGCCCTTCTGGACTGATATATCAATAATCCTTTGCAATACTCTCTGAGTAAACCCCAAATCCACCTACTGCATCAACAACTACAAGACTGGATTAAGCTTGTAGAGACATCCTGGGTCAGGGGTGCTTCCTTGCTTCATGGCTTTATAATCTGTGCAGCCTAACCCCAAAGCAAACTCGGTTCTAACTGCAATTCTCATGTATACTTGCCCTCTCACTTTGAGAGAAATGAACATACACATAGCCTAATTCTGTCTTTCTTGGACCAAGTTTTGGGGACTGACTTTCCTTTGATGTCGTGACTTGGTTAAGACAGAAGACTGGAGACTGGACCCTTTCCCCCCAATAGTGCTGTGATTAGATGCCACCTGTTCTCCTAAAGTTCTAACACTGAAGGGGAGGTGAGTCTTATCTTCAAAATCTCCACTTGTATCTCTCAGACTCCTACTTATTGGGTTGCAGTCCACATTTCTCTTCAAGTCAGCTCTGAGGGTAGAGAAAACAAGACAGATTCTTCTCTAAAAGTAAGGATATGCTATATAATTTGGCTACGGGTCAGTCAGAATCCAAAATTAGTTAACAGAACTTCCACTTCTTATATGTCAAGTCACTATCAATCTGATGACCGTGAATATTGCCAGCACTGATGTCAGTTAACTAAGGATATCCCTGAATTATGTTGGTCCCATTGGAGCTCTTTTAGCAGGTCTGAACTGGTTTATCTCAAAAACAAACTAAGCTTAAAAGTCACCAAGAAATCTAGACTACTAGAGTGGGAATGTTTCCACTGCTGGTTTGTTGAAATGGCAGAGTGAAAATGTGAGGCAGAAACTTCTTCCCTTAAAACTTATGAAATCACCTCAGCCGCACCATCTTTCTCAGTACCCTCACTCTCTTCGGTGCCATCTACCCTCCTTTACCTTCCCCTCTCCCTTGACCAATGGCTCCAGCCTGCCTTTCCCTTCCTTCCTTTGCCCCTCCACCCTACTGATTTGTTATCCCCTCCACCCTTCCCCCTGAGGGCTCCAGTTTTGATGGGGACACTACCACCCAGCCTAAAGACCAGATCTCTGAACTTAACCCCATTTGGACCTACCCCATTAAGTAGTCAATAAGCAGAGCCCCCAGACCATCCTAGTTGAGGATGAGGAAAGCCATGTTAACACCAACATTGTTTCACCACGCAGTGGAAGCCATGGGAATGGGATGAATTTCAGGCCATAAAAAGGGACTTCCCAATCCCCCTCAGGCCCCCATAGACTTTGCTTAGTCACCCTCCAGTCTTACCACTTGGGAATCCCTGACCTATGACTTTTAGTAGTGGCCTTGGTTGGGAAAGGTCAACCTAACCATTGGTTTAAGAAGGCAGACTTAAAGGCCACTGTTGAGCAAATGAAAGAAACATGGATCGCTTACCAGGATCGGGAAAGGCCCCACCAGGAGGCCAAAACCCTGGGTGAAGCCCTATCTGAGGCTATTCCAGATACTTTTCCCAGACCTGTAGATTTTTCCAAAATCAAGACCATCATCCAGAGGCCTGACAAGACTGCGTTTCAGTTTTGCAATCACTGAGCAGAGGTCTTTGATGCCAACTCCAGTTTAGTCAATAATCAAGAAGGAGGGGGCCAGACCCAGTTCTTCTCCTGCTTTGTTAATAACCTCCAACCTTCCCTGTCATGGAATATCAAAATCACCCAAATGGACTGGCAGTCTAAACACCCACAGCTTGTAGCTGAACTCACCTTCCAGCTTTCCCAGACCTTAGCCCAGACAGAGGAGGACCTCCAGGCTGAAAAGGATCAAGTTTATACCATTCAGCTTAAACAGCTAACATACATCATCCCAAATCCAAACCCCCTCCTGGCCCAGGGAGGGACTATAGGCCTGACACTTGTCATTATTGCAAAAAGTCAGGGCACTGGAAACCTGAGTGTAGGGCCCACCTCAAGGTTTTACATGCACCAAGGCACTCCCCTGTAACCTAAGGGGTACTCTGAGGAAGGTTGGCAGGATTTGATCTCCATCTGCCCCACTTTGCCCCTCTCTCAACTAGAAGACTAGGATTTCCATTTGGAAAATGCTTTCCAAAATGGCCCATGGTAATACAGGGCCACCCCATCTCTGCCTCTGACAGGGGTCACCCTGTCAGTCTTGGATGCCTGAAAATTCCCCACACCCCTTTCTGAGAGAAATGATAGCCTGTTGATGCTGTGGGTTTCTAACAAGCATCTCTGAGCTTTTTTGACCTCCCTTCTTGTCATTCTTGGACAGGACCACTTCCTTTTCTTTTTTTTTTTTTTTTAAATTTTCACATTAGTCATGCCATGAAGAAGCATCAGAACAATGGAACAAAGAGAAAGAAGAAACCAAAAAGAGAGCAAATAGTATGCTTCAGTCTGCATTCAGACCCATATTGGGTTTTTTTTGGGGGGGGGGTTTGGATGTGGACAGCATTTTCCATCATGGGTCTATCAGAGTTGTCTTATATCCTTGCATTGCTGAGAAGAGCCAAGTCTATCAAAGTTAGGCATCACACAATGTGGTTATTACTATGTACACTGTTCTCCTGGTTCTATTCACTTCACTTAGCATCAGTTCATGCAGGTCTTTCCAGGTTTTCCTGAAATCTGCTTGCTCATCATTTCTTATGGAACAATAGTATTCCATTATATTCATATACCACAATTTGTTCAGCCATTCTCCAATTGACAGCATTCCCCTCAGTTTCCAATTCCTGGCCACCACAAAAAGAGCTGCTATAAATATTTTTGCACCTGTAGATCCTTTTCCAATTTTTGTGATCTCTTTGGGATACAGACCTAGGAAGTAGTATTGCTGGGTCAAAAGGTATGCACAGTTTTATAGCCCTTTGGGCATAATTCCAAATTACTTTCCAAAATGGTTGGATCAGGTCACAATTCCAGTAACAATGCATTAGTGTTCCAATTTTCCCACATCTTCTCCAATATTTATTATTTCTCTGTTTTGTTATACTAGCCAATCTGATAGGTATAATGTGGTACCTCATAGTTATTTTGATTTTCATTTCTTTAATCAATAGTGATTTAGAAAATTTTTTCACATGACTATAGATAGGTTTAATCTTCATTTAAAAACTGCCTGTTCATATCCTTTGACAATTTATCAATTGGGGAATGATTTGTATTCATATAAATTTGACTTAATTTTCTATATATTCTAGAAATGAAGCATTTTTCAGAGACACTGGTTATAAAAATTGTTTCCCAGCATTCTGTTTCCCTCCTAATATTGGTTGCATTGACTTTGTATGTGCAAAACCTTTTTAATTTAAAGTAATCAGAATTATCCATTTTGCATTTCATAATGTTCTCTATCTCTTATTTGGTCATGAATTCTTCTATTCTCCAGAAATCTGACAAGTAAACTATTCCTTGATCTCCTGGTTTACTTATAGTATCAGCCTTTATATCTAAACTATGTACCCCATTTAGACTTTTATCTTGATATAGTATGAGATGAGGGTCTATGTCTAGTTTCTGCCATGCTGTTTTCCAGTTTTTTCAGTTCTTTTGTTAAACAGTGAATACTTATTCCAGAAGCTGGAGTCTTTGGGGGTTTATCAAATCCAGATTAATACAGTCATTGACTACTATGTCTTGTGTAGCTAACCTGTTTCACTGATCCACCACTTTATTTCTTAGCCAGTACCAAGTAGTTCTGATAACTGCTGTTTTACAATGCAATTTAAGATCTGGTATGGCTAGGCCACCTTCCCTTGCATTTCTTTTCATTAATTCCCTTGATATTCTGTACCTCTTTTTCTTCCAGATAGATTTTGTTATTATTTTTTCTAGCTCTATAAAATATTTTTAGTAGTTTGATTGGTATGGCATTGAATAAGTAAATTAATTTAGGGTAGAATTGTCATTTTATTATATTAGTTCAGCCTAACCATGATCAACTTATTTTTTCCCCCAATTATTTTGATCTGACTTTCTTTGTGTGAAAAGTGTTTTGTAATTGTGTTTACATGGTTCCTGGTCTGTCTTGGCAGATAGACTCCCAAATATTTTATAATGTCTACAGTAACTTTAAATGGAATTTCTTTTTATCTCTTGCTGTTGGGCTTTTTAAAGTAATATATTGAAACGCCAGTGATTTGAGTAGATTTATTTTATGTCCTGCAGCTTTGCTAAAGTTATTATTTCAAATTTTTTTTATTTGTTGCTATTGATATCACTATTTTACATTTGAGGGAACTGAGGCAGACAAAGGTTAGGTGACTTGCTCATGGTCACACAGCTAATAAGTGTTTGAAGCTATATATGAACTCTGGTCTTCCTGACTCCGGGGCCAGTGTTCCATGTACTGTGCCACCTAGTCGGGAATATGAAGAAAAGCAAGTTGCTTAGGGCCTGTATGGATAAATAATAGGCATATGCAAAACAGTTCCAAAGTAGCATGCAAGTAAATGAACAATAAGATGTAATGAACTGACTACATAGGCTTAGAGCTACACTCAGGTGCTAAGAGTATTCAAAGCAAATTAAAAAGGGAGAGAAGTAATGGCATTGATCATTGTAAATATCTGAAAATCAGAGCTCCTAAGCCATGAAGAAAAAAAAATACTAAGAATGATGAGGTAGTAAATAGAAGGGTTCTGAAAGAAAGAAAGAAAGAAAGAAAGAAAGAAAGAAAGAAAGAGAAAGAAAGAAAAGGAGGAAGGAAGGAAGGAGGGAAGGAGGGAAGGAAGGAAGGAAGGAAGGAAGGAAGGAAGGAAGGAAGGAAGGAAGGAAGGCCTAAGAAAGAGAACACTTTAGCAGGAAATTTTAAAACACTTCTGTTTTTACCACTTACCACACACAATCAAATTCCCCTAAGTGAGTTCTTCAAGTGTTGAAATACTAAAAAGATATTGAGTAATGGGAGAATGATGACTAGCTGGGTTACTCTTTTTGCCCCCAAAACTTCAATATTTCTTCAATCCAACTGCTGAACAACTGGGAAAGATAATATCAAAGCTCAGGACTAGATCTGCTTCAGGGAATGGAGTTTAAGAGTTAGGACTATCTCTAAAATAGGAAGTTGAGTGGCTTAAAAAGAAAGAAGATTAAACCTAAACATTGGAACACCATGATAATAAACAAAAGAAAAATTGCCACTGTGTAAAGGGATTGAAAGGCCAAATAAAAGGAACCAACATAATATAGGAAGCTTTGTATCAAGTGAGTTAACACAAATCTTATGACTGAAAGAAAGGACTAAAGATAATAAACATATACAAGTGGGAATTTTTTATTATCAGAGCCAAGTACACACCCAAGGGATTAAAGCAAAGTTCCTAGATTCAAAGCTCAGATTAATTCTCCACTCTGAATATCTCACCATCTATCCTGCTGTAATCCCACTGCTCCAGCATGAAAAAGTACCTCATTATCAGACCTCCAGAGATCATGCCAGGGGAGTTAGTCCATTCGTCTTTGGACTTCTGTCTGAGATGGCGCTATCCTTGATGATTAAGTGGAGTGAGTACAACCACATGTTTCCTATGCCTACCTGAGACATCTAGTCATCTGCCATACCATACTATGTGTTCTAGCACCCTAACCCTGCCCCTCCCCAACCCCATCCTCTAACGCTTTCTAGCTCTTGTTCTAGGGAGAATCATTACATTAATATCAATACTTCCAGAAAGGATGTGTCAGTTGACTGCCCTATAGCTCCATTCTCCATTCCTGTGGTCCTCACTAGACCAAAATTCCTTCCTCTAAGGTGGTACAGTGGATAGAATGCTGTGTCTAGAGTCAGGAAATTCAAATCTGGCCTCAGACACTTAACACAAAAACTAGCCGTGTGACCTTGGGCAAGTCACTTAACGCCAACTGCCCTCCAAAAAGCAAAAAAAAAAAAAAAAAGAACATGTAATTGGGGAAAAATAAAATATTATATACATATATTTTTAAATGAACAATTTTGAAAGACTTAAGAACTCTGATCATTACAAAGATCAATTTCAAAGGACCAATGATGAAGAATAATACACACCTCTTATCAAAGAGGTGTTGGATTAATATGCAGCATGACATATTTTGGGGCATGTTCAATATGGGGATTTATTTTTCTTAATTATGTGTATTTGTCACAAGGGTTTTTTATTTTTTCCATTTCATGATAGGGATAAAGGGGAAGAAAATGAGGTGGGAGGGAGAAAAAATGCTTCTTAATTGAAAATTTTAATTGCATTTAAAAAAAATCAAAGTATATAAGGTACTTTGTAAAGGTTAAATATGCTAAGTATTTCGGTTATTATTAATTGTTGTAGGAGAAGAGGAAAAATGAGAAAGAAAAACACGGTCTGGGCAAAAAAAAAAACCAACAAAATTGAGAGCTGGAGATGACAAAATCATAAATGTGGAGCTAGAAAGAAAAGCGAGTCCAACTTCCTCATTTTAAAGACAAAGAAATTAAATTCATGACTAAGGTCACATAGGCAGTAAGTGGCAGAGCCAGGCCCTAGTTTTCTCATTTGTAAAATGAAGGAGTTGAACTATATACAAGTTCTAATGTTGCTTCTAGCTACAGATCTATGTTCCTATAAGCCCGCTCTAAATCCATCACTGTCTAATATCATGATCTCATCATTAGCAATAGAGGGTGAAATCCCCAAAGGAGAAGATGTGGGAGCTGATCTTCCATTTTTCTGGTTTGATTTGTAATGAGAATAATGTCAAATAACGTCAAATGTCAAAATAATGTCTAGAGGCAGATCTATTCATCCAATCATATGCTCATTTTTGGTGAATAGACAAAATCAAATATTCAAATTACCAAAAGTCGTATGACTTTATAGATTGTGTAAGAGCTGTGATTCCTAGTAACCTCTACCTTCTTCTTGGGGACTACTAGAGTTGAGGAAGTGGTAGAGAGTCACATTAGACTAAGAGCAATTTTTTATTTGCCAGGATATCTACACTTTTGTTTATGTCACACGTATTGCTCACTTTTGTTTCATAGACGTGATTAAAGTATCCTTGGTAAAGAACATGATTCAGAATCTCAACATTTCTGTTATAATTGGGAGTTTATTCACACACTCAGGCAAGGACTTTGCTGGACAATGTGGTTATATTGCTCCCATTTAGTTGGGGAAGGGCTAGTTAGGAACATTATTTCTGATTGGATGTCAACAAACTGCTATTCCAGTGATAAATTTCATGTATTGAAAACACTCTGCCCCTATGCTTATATTAGGATATAACCAGCATATACAATGAAATGTACCTTCTATGTCTATAATTTTCTGCAGAAGAAGACTTTCCACTGTTTGGGTAGGGTTGTGTATACTGGGAAGGGAAAGATTCACTTTTAATAAAGGTTTAGTTCCCACTTCTAAAATTATATGTGTGTGCATATGTGTGTATGTATATATGTTGCATATAAGTGTGTGTACACATATACATATACACCAACATCTACATATATGTTCTAATATTTTGACTCTAGAAATGGTACAGCACCCAATTTCTGATCTTATTATATGAATGGCTGAAGGATTTAAAGTATTCACCTGGAATTGTAGCACTCTAGGCAATCGGATAAAATGGCCTAAAATCACAAAGGATGATATAAACCTCCTCCAGTTCTTAGATTCTGCAAGTTTTGGAACTTGAGGCTAGGAAGAACTTTAGAGAACATTTTGCTAGCTTCCTAATTCTATTTTAGTTTTTCAAATACATTTTTTGCTAACTTTAAAAAAAAATCTTTAAATCTGGAGTGGCTAGGTGGCACAGTGAATAGACCACCCGGCCCTGGAGTCAAGAGGACCTGAGTTCAAATCTGGCCTCAGACACATCACACACACACACACACACACACACACACACACACACACACACACACACACACGACTAGCCATGTGACCTTGGGCAAGTCACTTAACCCCCTCCAAAAAAGAAAAAATTAAATTAAATTAAAAAAAAAAAGAAATTACTGGGGGGGGGGGGAAAC
>JAQQSW010002722.1:0-14877 GCA_028646575.1 Pseudocheirus occidentalis
AACTAAAGTTAATGATTGCCCCATGAGTGGAAGATCAGTATATTGTGAATTGTTGATTGAATCAACTCCCTCTTAGGAAAAATAGGTCATTCCTTTTGTCAATTGATTGATTGAATCTTTAAATTTGAAGTTAAGCTGGTTCCCCTCTTGGGGAAACCAGATGAATTGATTGATTGAATCTTTAGCTGTATTGATTGAATCTAAAAATATGAAGCTGGTTCCCCCCTTAGGGAAACCAAGTAATTCTTCTCTTGTTCCTTGTTACTTTCTGTACTTTCCTTGTTCTAAATATTGTATATAATATTGTGAATTGTTGATACTGTGAATATTGTACTGAATCTTGATTTTGTAATGGAATAAACAGAGTGTTCACTAATACTGTGTAATCTGAATCTTAAAAGCTGTTCACAGTAGCATTCTCTCAGGAATCTACTGTTGATTGGCTTTACACTATTACTCGCCACTTCAACTTATGAGGTTCCACTAGTATGTTTCCCATTTACACAAAACAATCATAACAATATCACTTAATTTTAAAACAAAACATTTGCTAAACGAGAGGGCAAAAGCAAGAATGATATTGACATTTACTCACTAGAAAGCAAAAGTACTTATCCATCAACCTGGTTCATACTCTCCCATTAATGTATAGTATCTCTTGGGGAAAGTAGGAGCACAGTTACAGATAACTCACAGAAAGGCTCATGAGTAAGGAAACTTATGTGCCTGAGGTAACTTATAACAATAGACTCTAAGCCTTAATGTCCTTATTACTTGTTGGTCCCAACTACTTCTTTACCGTCTGCTCCCCTGTAGGTCCTCACAACTCTTATTCTCAGAAAAGCTGCTTCTCTAATGTTTTCAGGTCATTGGAGCAGTGTCAAGTTCTTTTAACACGTAGTCACCCTTGGCAGGATGCTGAGAAAGTGATACCCTCTTTTAGCAAAAATATATCACGTTTATATTTTTACTTTTTTTAGAAGTGAAACAGCAGTCCTAAACTTGGAGTCTTCAGGTTTCTAGGTCTGTTTCTATGGCTGGGTGTTGAAAAACAATAGAGACCAGCCCTGCCCGTTCTTGGATTTTGGAACAGGATTTTGATTTCTTCAACCGGCTCCAAACAATAATGTCTCTCCTCCAGGGAGTGTAACTCCCAGCAAAACAGCTGCAAAGTTTGCTTTCCTCCTCCTTCCTCCTTTCTTAGCCTGTTGTTGTTGTTGTTGTTGTTTGTTCAGTCATTGTTTCAGACATGTCTGACTCTCTGTAACCCCATTTGGGGTTTTCTTGACAAAGATACTGGAGGGGTTTGCCATTTCCTTCTCCAGATCATTTTACAGATGAGAAAACTGAGACAAACAGGATTAAGTGACTTCCCCAGGTTTACACACCTAGTAAATGTCTGAAGCTAGATTTGAACTCAGGAAGATGAGTCTTCCAGATTCCAGGCCTGGCTGTCTATCCACTGTGCCACGTAGCAGCTTATTTAAATCCATCTTAGATTGCAGAGTGTGGTAAAGAACAGCATAGGCTCCCTTGAGAAGTTTCCCCTCTCTCAAGCTGTAGATGGTGACAAAGGACAGCACAATCATTCTCCAGTTAATCAGCTCTCAGCAAAACACAGTTTTGTATCCAATCAGCCTGCTTCCCAGAAAAGTGGCTGAAGAGGCATCTCTCTCCTGTTAACTGTCTCAGCTCTAAGCAGCTATTTTCTCGGCTTCTCTTATCTTCAGTGTTCTTTGTTCTCCATCTTCTGACTCCTTCTACATTCAGCTTGTGACTTCTAATGGGTCAAATTTGGGCCTCCTCAATAAATGTGTAATCTCTGTCTGTCCTATCTTTATCTCAGGCTGAAAAATTCAAATCCACAATTTCTTCAAGTATGACACATACAGATAAATTTCCTCATATTTGTATTCCCAAATACTTCTTTGATTTATAGTTGCTCATCTATATCCTTAGAAAGTCTGAAAAGTCATATGTAAATGAACTAATGAATCACAGTGCCATATAGCCACTCCTACCTTTAGATCAGGGTAGCTAGATGATGCAATGGATAGAGTGCCAGACTAGTTGTGAGACCCTGGGCAAGTCACTTAGTCCTATTTGCCTCACTTTCCTTATCTTAAAATAAACTGGAGAAGGAAATGGTAAACCACTTTAGTACTTTGCCAAGAAAACCCCAAAGGGCGTGACAAAGAGTTGGACACCTCTGACTGAACATCAACATCAAGCTTCATTTTATCCTTTTAATTTCAAACAAGTCATTTATCTGAGGGGTTGTTTCCTCTCAGGTCCTCAGAACTATCTTAAGCTGTTGTTCTCATACAGATTTCTTTTTTTCCACCCCTTTCAGCAACTAAAGCATTCACTTAGGAAGGGAAAAGAGAACCTTACACTATAAAAAATCAAATGCTTTTTAAATTTAACCTATGATAAATGAGATTTTGTACCCTCTCACCCCCTTTGCCCCCCTGCCCCAGCAAATGACATAATAGTAAAGATAGAATCAACTGTAAATATTTCTTGTGAATTTACTGGTTCCCTTCTAACCTTCATCAAAAGTACTCTTGACGCATTTGGAAGTGTATTATTTTCATAAAAATTTTATGTAGATAGAAAAGTCGGCGTATTGCTTGGGAGTTACTGAAGATCCCTTTCATCTCTAAATCTAGAATTTTTGGATCCTATGTTCTCTTAGTTGTTGGGTTTTTGTTTTGGTTTTTGGTAATAAGTTGTTTTTTGCCCCCTATGATTTTGGCATCTTCCCTTTCTTTGAATTTAATCCTTTGGTGAACTAAAAAAAAAAAAATGTCCTGTTTCCAGCATAGTCCTCTCTGTATACTTGTTCTTGTTTATTGCTTTCCTTGTCTTCTCTGCTTTTGGAATAAGCATATCACTGGTGGTGAAAAGAGTTTGTTATAAACATTGGTGAAGATTTTTTATATTATCCTAGAAACAGGTCTAGAGTTTTACCTTTTTGTTCATTCTCTTCTTTTCTTGGTACAGGAAGTAGAATTTTTAATTGGGCTGGGGGGTGGGGGTGGTGATAGTGATAAGGAGGGAAGACCCTGAGGTCCTTCCCTTACAGGTGGGTTCTCTCACAGGAGTCAACCTTGGTCTCTCAGATATGAATACTGGAATCTTTAGTTGGTGATTACTCTGGCCATTTAAAATATGTCAGTAGTTCTCATTATATAGTCAATGGGGAAAAAAAAGCTTCTCCAAACCACAGGGTATGTCAGTGCAGAAGATCTATACATGTTACAATCTTTATGAAACACAACCCAGACTCTCTCCTTTTTGAGAGATGCCATTTTAGTGAATTGATGTTATTTGCACATGTGCCAGAGCTCCATTAAATATCTTTCATCCTCTTAATGTTCACCTTTTAGTTTCATTGCTAAATAGACTTGGGATGACTTTATTTTAGTTTGGTTTCTCACCCATTTTTATTTAAATTTCTTTCCTCTACTGTTTTTATTTTTAGCTATTTCATGAGATGATACTGTTCATAATCTCCCCAAATCCTTTTCTATAAGGTTTTATAGGTAAGTTTATATCCTAACCTGCTTTTGCCATTGGCTGACATATCTCTGCTTGTCAAATAGATCAAGTGTTTGATCCCTGAGGTGATTTTTCAGCTCCTTTGGTTTGGACATTATGGCAAGTGACTTATATTAATTGTGCTTTGGTGTAAAATTGTGATCATTGTATGTCTTTTCCTATACGCTTTTTCTATTTTTATGTGTCAAAAGCTTATTTAAATAAGTCAAGTTGGCTGACTTTAAAAAATGTACAAAATCTATCTTTTTCTAATTTTTATTCTTTCATCTAGTTTTATATTAATTTTGATCTTTGCTCTAAGAAGTTAGAGGTTGTCTCTACTTAGAGAGCTGATTTAGGAATGGCTCCTATATCAGCAACAAGTTGTTTCTCACTTTTTTTTTTGAAGGCAGGGCATTTGGGGTTAAGTGACTTGCCCAAGGTCACACAGCTAGTAAGTGTGCCAGGTGTCTGAGGGCAGATTTGAACTCAGGTCCTCCTGACTCCAGGGCTGGTGCTCTATTCACTGTACCACCTAGATGCCCTGGTTAAATTATAATCATTTAAATTTTTAGGTGAAGTTATCTAGTGCTTACCATGCTCAGTGCTTTCCAAATCTTTGCTCTAAATAATGGTGTATAGATGTGGAATTTCTATGTAGTATATAATTCTTTGGCTTCCTGCATTCCTTATTCCTGAAATATATTTTATCCTTCTTTGCATAGTTATTCCATGCTCATGTTTGTGTTGATGTCACCATGTAGGAAAGCAGATGATGATTTAATTTGGAAGGTCTTTTCAAATTTTCAAAATTTCTTTGCTTCTCAATTCTCTGCAATATTATTAATTTATAAATTGCAATATTTTTCATAGTGCTATTTTCACACAAATTTATCTTGAGCACCGCCATATGAGATAATCAGAAGTCCTATAATATTTTTTATTCATCTTTGGATGCAGAATAAAACCAACTAGGTCAATTCCTTTAAGTATCTTTCAATGGAGAATCTGTGATCCATCCTTCCATTTAGTTACAACTTCTTATGACTTCTGGTTACATCAATAGTGAAAAGTTAAAATTGCTATGATTCAGCTTCTTTAGTAATTGTCCATTGGATAAGGATCCATCATTTCGAGTTCTAATAGTTAAACTAATGTTTATAGCTTTGTGATTCATAGAACCATTTGTTCTTTTCCCCACAATTCTGTTACCCACACAGCAGAAGCAGAAGGGGGCAGCACAGGACCGAGGACTGTTTTGTTTTATTTTTATTGTTGTTCATAGGTTGCCATGGGCAAAAAATTCATCAACAAGAAGTCCGTTTATTGGTACTGAGCCTCCCTATATATAGCTATGATGGTCTTTAAAAAAGAGAAACAGTCTATCATCCTTGCCATGTTTCATGGTAGAAACTGCCAGATATTGTCCTCCACCGGCATTGACTTCTTGAAGAGAAGGGTCACATCACATTATTAAGGCATTGGAGAATGACACTGTGGAGTTTCATTTTGTTTTAACTATATTAAAGGAAAATAATATTTGCACTACCAACCTTGCCAGGCTGGTTTTTTAGGAATGTTCTTGGTAAACTATGATATGGGCAAAACTATAGCAACTATAATAGCTTGGTAAGCTATAATAACTATAATAATAGACTATGAGCTTTTATTATATTTTGATTCATAGGAATATATAGATTTAGAGCTGGACGAGAACACTGAGGCCCCTGAGTCCAGTCTCTATTTTTTTCTACAAAAGAGAAGTATCTGGGACAGGGTGTGACCCTACTTTGGGAAAGACAGTGGACATTTACTTTCATCGTCTGTGAAATCTGATGGTTGAACTAGGTGGTCTTTAAAGTCCAGGGTTAACAGTAAGTGAGCTCAGTAGATAAAGCATTTGGTCTGGAGTCAGGAAGACCTGAGTTCAAATCCAACCACAAACAATTACTAGCTTCGGTGGCTTTGGGCAAGTCCCTTAACTTCGGCCTGCCTCTGTTTCATCAACTGTAAAATGGGAATAATAATAACAGTAGCGTATAGAGCTTCCTACGTGCCAGATACTGTGCTGAGCTTTACAAATATTGTCCCAATTGATCCTCACAACCATTCTGGGAAGTAGGTGCTATTATGCTATTAAGATCCCATATATGATGTTCATGTGGTGAGTATTAAATGAGATAGTATTTGTAAAGCGCTTGGCACATCCTACCAAATAAATTCCTATTTCCTCACTTCCTATTAGGGCTCCTTCCAGCCTTATACAGGCACATAATACTTGCGACGACTACAAATCCCAGCATGGAACAAAAACTTCCCTTCTGGGGCGGAGTCATGAAAGGGGGTGGGAGTCGGCGGGGAGGGAGGAGCCCGCTGTTTTCTGGGAGTCGTAGTCCCTGCGCCTCCGACTAGTCCACGTGGTCGTCCCGGCAGCAGCTGGGGTTTGCCGGCTGCCTGATACTCTCACCCCACCGGCTCCGTGAGGCTCGGGTGTCGCCGCGAGGGGCAGCTAGCTCTGAAGCCGAGAGCTGTCGGGGCGGGGGCTGGGGAGGAGGAGGAGGAAGGCGAAGAGGAGGAGGAGGAGGAGGAAGAGGAGGAGGAGAAGGGAACCTGAGGGTTTGCGACGTTTTTTTGCGACAGCTGCGGCCGCGTTCAGTGATTTCCCCCTCCCCTCTGGTCTCGCTCTCCCTCTCTCTCCCTCTGTGTGTTTGTGTGTGTGTGCGCGCGTGAGTGTGTGTATGTATGTGTGTGTGTATGTGTGTGTGTGTATGTGTAGATACCGGCTGTTGTGTTGTGCCGCTGCCTCTCTGGGTGAGTGTGCTTGCGTGTGTGAGTGGGTGAGTGTGTGTGTGAGTGGGTGAGAGGAGAGGGAGTGAGTGTGTGAGGGAGAGGAGGAGGAGGAAGGAGAGGGAGAAGAGAGCGGCAGCAGCTGCAGCCGCCGCCGCCCCAGCCAGCCCGGGTACGAGGACCGAGAGCGGTTTCAGCTCCGGGTCCCAGCCCCTTCCCCTTGGCTCCCTTTGCCGGGTGGGAGCGCCCCCGGCTCCGTCTCTCGCCCCGTCTCTCGCCCCTCCGCTGGATGTCCCCGGCTCCGGCGCGGGGCCTCCTCCTCCTCCTCCTCCTCCTCTTCCTGCATCAGCCGGGGTGGTGCCGCCGCCGGCGGGCGTGAAGCGGGCGGGATCCCGGGGACCGCGGCTGCCTCTGCTCCCCCCCGGACCCCGACCCCGGCCCTGACCCCGGACCCGGAGCCTCCCCCTCCCCGCCCGCCCGCCTGGAGGCTGTGACAATGGACTATGACTTCAAAGTGAAGCTCAGCAGCGAGCGGGAGCGGGTCGAGGACCTGTTTGAATACGAGGGCTGCAAAGTTGGCCGAGGCACTTACGGTCACGTCTACAAAGCCAAGAGGAAAGATGGGTGAGTGGGCCGTGCGTGTGCCCTGGTGCGTGCGTGCCCGCCCGGGTGCTCTCCACAGGCCGGAGGGAGGGACTGGCGGGGGGTGGGTTGGGGGGTGACCGTGTCACCCCGCCGGCCTCTGCCCAGTACCCCTTCTCCCACTCTCTTACCAATCTTCATTATATCCCTATTGGCCGGGTCTTTGGGGAAAGGGGTGGTTGAGGGAGGAATATGAAATATCCAGAAATCCCAGGTGCTGCTTGCGTTTATTTCCATTGGGGGTACGGGGGTGGTGGTGGCAAATAGGGGAGAGGGGAGGCTCTACCCCTTCAGGATGCTTTGCGTTTTGAAAAAAGGGTTTCAGCAGAAGAGCTTCTGTTCGAAGGACGGCGAAATGGATTTTATAAGTTGCATTATTATGCTGGTGGTTACCATTCTGGGGACTTTACCATCCCCCTCTCGAGTGACATCCATCAGTCTGGAGAGTGGTGCAGTTTAAGGGCAGCTAGGATCCTTTCTCTCTCTCTCTCTCTCTCTCTCTCTCTCTCTCTCTCTCTCTCTCTTCCTCTCTCCCCTTCTCTCTTCCTCTCTCTCCCTCTCTTCCCCTGTCCCCCCTTTCTCCCTCTGTCCTCCTCTTCCTCCTCGTCCCCCCCCCCCCCAGTCAGTTTGTAATAATTTTTACCTTTAAATTCGGGTTTTATTTCTTGGAAGGCGGCAAGTAAATGTGGATAGCGGGAGTTGATTACTATGATCATCTCCTATGTGTATGTGGCACTTGCCATTTAGATTTCATTAGCCCATAGAGAAGCAGTGAGTTTTTACATAGAACAATGGGGGTTTGGTGCAGGGTGGGTGGTGGGAAAAGACTAGTGACAAATAGGAACTATCTACTATATTGTATGCCTAGCTGTTCCCTCCCACTTTCCCCAAATTTAGGAGCTGAAAGTGAACTTTAAATAGTCCATTTACTTGGCAAAAAAATCTTTCCTGTACAGGACTTAATTAAATCTATGACTGATAATCCTCTCAGTTTAGCTACTCGAACTGACAAGTGAAATACTCCCTTTTCCCTTTGTCAGTAGACAGAATATTTTATAACATCGACAAAAGAGAAGGCAGTTGTCAGTTAGTGTGAAAAATGTATTTGATTAGCTCCCTGTTCTTTTTACATGAATAAATATCTTCCTAACCTGGGTTCCACTTGGAATTGTTGGGAAGAGACTATTGAAGTCCTGTTATATAAGCTTTGGAATTTTATTGAATATCAACATAGGAATACTTGCATATCCCCATCATTTTTGGCTATTTACTACTTAACATTAAAAATAGGGCAACTTGATTTTTTTCTTTATATTGGGAAAGCAGGATGTAATGGATCAATCAGGAATGTCAGCACAGAAATAAGAAGCATTTGACAAAGCTGTAATAAGTCGTCTTAGAATATTTTAACAATTAAAAACAGTTTGAGTATTCTGGATACTGAAGAGAAATGTATTACTTATTGAATATTAAAAATTATTCAACATTTTTCTTAGCTTTATTGAAATTCCTTTCAAAAGAATGTGAAATAGAAAGCCTGTGAGAAGTGCTTTAGTTACTGATTTGTATATATACTTCAGCAGTTTTTAATAGTAGTAAAGCTTTTTCTATATCTGCAATCAATCTGAAGGGATTTAAAAACTTGATACTGTTTATTGAATATATTTAAAATTCCCCCTCCCTCCCTTTTAAAAACAGAATAGTCACTCCAGTGAAATTTAAGAAATCAGTTTCAGGATATGTTGCTCACTGTATTGTCTTAATTAGATTTTTCATTAAAGTATTACTGGAATAGTATATGCATTTTACAAATTATGCTTGATTAATTTCCCACAGACATTTTTCCAAATACTCTCCCCAACAGTGTATAAGTTTGGAAAAATTCATAAAATTTGGATCCTAGGAAAGGAAATTAGAAAATCTGGTTGTTTTGATCAAAAATTGTCACTCATTTTATAAAATTCTAGTGATTATAAATCACTCTTTTATTAAGAAGAAGCAGCTACATTTTCAGAAATTGCCAGTGTATGCTAATATAAATATGCAAATTTGTGGCTTTAACTATGATTACACATTTTATTAAACCAACTGTATTACTGTATGCTTGAAGGAGATACTTTTCAACATGTTTTTATGTCTCTTTGTCATGTTTTAATTTGTTTTAAAAAAAAAGAAAATTACCATAATTTAAAAACTTTTTAAAATAATGCTTTGAATAAATTGTTTTTTAAAAAATTTTCTTGTAAGAAAAGGAATACTGTATTTTCAAAGGGAAATTTTTATTTAAAATACTTTGAGCTTCCTTTAATTTATAATATAAATTTTATATGATGAACTTTAAAAATGTATTGATAGCAGATTTTAACCTAAGATTGTTTCAGTTTTTCAGAGATCTTTTTCTTGTCCTGTAAAATATAGCATTGTATCTCTGAAGTTATCTTTTTATTTTATATCCATATAATGCAACGTATGTAATTCACCCTTCATCTTGGTGATGCAAATTTCTATAGCCATTAACATTTTTTTGATAAAGATGATTAAGTAATTTTTTTTATATTGATTTACTTAGCACATATTCTACAGCTTAAATTTCGACCTGATCAGGGAACTCAGTAAATGATAGGCACAGATTTGAGAAAGTGGCTATTGCTGTGAAATTTTATCTTTGCTGTATATCGTAAAATGAAATTAGTTTTGTTTAGATATTTTAACACCTGTTAATGCAATTCAAATTAAATCTTATAACTATTATATCAGATTATTCTCATGACCAGGTGAACTTTGAAATACAGATAATTGGTGTACCTATCTGCACTAAAGCAAATCAACAAGGATTTCTCCTTCAATAATCACACTTTTTTGGAATGAAATGTGTTTATTATACTTTTTTCCTTTTAAATTTGTATCACCATTCTGTCACATGGCAAGTTGTATAAGTTAAACAACCTGTTAAGCTTGAATTTTGGGGACCAAAAGTGAAGCAAACAATAGAAAATTCTTTTGATGGGTTATATATTTTAGGGGGAAAGAGCTTCTTATAATTGAGTTAGTTTTAAATAATCCCCAAAAGAGTTCAAAATTAAGTATTACATAAATGCATAGTAAACCTTGAAATTAATTTGTGCCCATTGTCAATATGAATAAGGTAGAAAGTGTTCTTTCTGTCTGGGTACCAACTCCGTAGGTGGTTTTTTCTCAGGTCACTTGCACGCACTCTGTACAAAGTTTAGGCAGCTAAATCCAGTTTGTTTTAAAAATGTGGGAATATGTGTTGCAGTAGACATGCTGGGTTTGTGGGTTTAAAAATTTGAACTCAGTTTAAGACCAGATCATTTATAGGATTTTAAAATGTCCTTTTATGAGAAGTTTTTTTTATATCTTAACATATTTCTCTTAATAGATTGCCTGTAATGTTATGGGTTTCCTAAGAAAGTAAACATCACATAATTCCATTTTTTTTGAGGGGGCAAGTATTAAGAAAAATTCCTTCAGGGTATTTTTGAAGATTAGTAGGGCTACTTACAAATGAACATAATAGCACTAATATAAATACTCATTGTTAAAATTGTTCTTGGAAGAATCAGTATTCTTTATGTGTAATTAAAAATATATGTTGTGCATGTGTATATATGTGTGTAAGTGTACATACACATCTATATTTCCTAACACAGAATTGATTATATGCTTTCTCTTAACTTGTGTAATTAGATTTAGTAAACTGGTGTATATTCTTATGTGTTTTTTAACTCTTCGTGGAATCTTTATGCTTAGGATTGTAATACTGATTTCTTTTGGTACTTTTCAATCACAGACAGTTTTGGTGAAGATAATTAGCTTAAGATGGAAAATTATAAATTGTAATGGAAAAAGATAACTTCTGGAGATTTAAAAAAAGTATAAAATTCAGTGTATACAAAATAAAACTTTTTTTGCAAAGTGAGGTAAAATTCAACAGCTGCTAAATTTCTGATTTTATGAGGCATCCAGTAGACAGTCTTGCATTACTGTTTTCTATTTTATGTCCATGGTGGCTTTAGTCTCATACTGGGACATAGGCTATGGCTAATTCCCAAGGAGAAGTGGATACCTGTTTACTAATCATTAGCAATTTGTTTCATAGCATTTTTGAAATCTGGAATGGACGTTCCTTGGCTCTCATGGCAAAAAAGATGCATGCTGCTGCTGCCTTGCCACTGCCCTTGAGTTTTTTAGGGGCTGCCATGGGATGCCTTTTGTTGTGCTACTCGGTGATTCGTTTGCTCAAGATTCTTGCTCCGTGGGACAATCTAATGGAAGTGTATCAGCACCTACTTATATCCTTTTTAAAAAGTCTACCAAATCTCAGCCCCTTAATTAAACAGTCTAATTTTACCCTGGACCCCTGAATCCCTTGCGTCATTAATGTAAGATCATGCCACTATGGCTGGCATGTAGTAGGTGCTTAATAAACATTTACTAATTGAATGATTGAAGATGTAGAACTGGAAGAGACCTCAGGGTCCACCTGGTCTAACCTCATTTTACAGGTGAAGTCCAGAGAACTTAAACAACTTAACCAAGTGTCAGCAATAGGATTTGAACCCATAGCTTATGAGTTGCAGTCATTGTGTTTTTCGCTGGACTCTGTTACTCATTCCTTTCCAGATCTCAAGCTACCATCTGCGTTCTCTTTTCCTATTTAGTGCAGCTAGAAGAAATCACAAGTGTAATAGATTGCATCAATTACATATTTAGGTTTTCCAGTCTTAACTAGGCCCTGACTACTGCACTATAATCCTTTCACTCCTCTTCATTTACTCTCTGTCATGTTTCCCACAGTGGCTATTCCATATCACCTCTTCTTAAGCTATCTAACTGCCATATCCTCTCTATGTCATCAGATTACTTTGTTTTATGTTTTACTGAAAAAATTGAGGCCATCTGTCCTGAGTTTCCTCTCCTCTTTTGCTCTCATTTCAGAAAATGAGATGGCCCTTTTTGCCAATGGCAACCCCTCTACTTGTTGCTGTGGTCCTGTCCCTTAGACTATTTCTCCCCCTAATTTTCAGCTTCTCTTTATATATTGGATTAGAAATTTTATTTTACTTTGTTATGAATGTGACCATGGTTCTCTAAGGCTTTGACAGTGGAATATAATCTCTTAGAGGACGTACCATTTTGGAAGAGCTTTGGATAGGAGCCCAATGACAGACTTTATATCTGTTCAAGGACTGGCCTAGATAAGTTTGGAGAGGATCATCATCAAATTGGCTGTAGGGTGGTGAATTCTTTGGCACAGCAGTTCACACAGAGGAAGTATAGAAGGGTTATGATTTATACTAGTGGAGGAAGCACAACCACTGATTAGATCATAGGTCATTGAAGTAAGCTTTAATTCATATGAGCTGGAGGGGACCTTAAAAGTTGTCTTAACCGCCATGTAGAACTGTAAAGAACCTTACATAGTTTAGAGGGGCAGCAAGGTGGAGCAGTGAATAGAGCACCAGCCCTGGAGTCAGGACAAGTTCAAATCCAGCCCCCCACCCCCACCCCACATGCCATGTGACCTTGGGCAAGTCACTTAACCCTAATTGCTCTGCCTTCCCCCCTCCAAAAAGCAAACAAGCAAACAAACAAACAACAAAACCATATCTTAGTTTAGTCCCCTCATTTTATAAATGAGGAAACTGAGGTCCAGAGGGCAAGTGGTTTGCTTAGAGTTATGTCCTGGAAACAAGTGACAGAGCTAGAACTAGATCCCAGCTGTTTTGCTTCCCATTCAAGTTATCTTCATTTACTTTCTGTTGGTTGACAAATTTCCTCAATTTAATTTATTCTCATATGACCAATAACTTCATTAACTACTTGGAGCTAAACTTTATTTTACCTTGCTATCCTCTCAAGATTTTGTCTTATTATCTTTTTCTTTTTACTGCCCATCAAATAGAAAAGGCTATCATCTTCCTGAGTTTGAATTTGGCCTCAGACACTTACTAGTTGTATGATTCTGGGTAAGTCAGGTAACCCCCATTTGCTTCAGTTTCCTTATCTGTAAAATGAGTTGGAGAAAGAAATGTCAAACCACTCCACCGTATTTGCCAAGAAAAGTACAAACAGAGTCAAAAAGAATTGGGCACCACTGACTGAACAGCAACAAAATCTATATCCATTCTACATTTGTTGCCTGTACTTGCTAATTTTCTAATCAGTTCTGGTTTTTGACTTTTCCATGTCATTGGAACAACTCTCACTAAAGTTAGCAACAATGCTAATTGCTAAGTCCAGTGCCTTTTCTTTTAGTCCTTATTTAAAAAAAAAAAACAAAATAACCAAAACTCCACAGTATTTTGGTGCTTTTGAGCATTTCCTCTTTTTAAGTAAGCTCTCTTTCCTGGATTTTCCTGACCTAGGTTCTCTTTCCTGGATTTTCATGACGATGTTTTCTCCTTTTTTTTTTTTTCCTTGCCACGAGGACCACTTTTCTGTATTCTTTTCTGGATTTTCATTCATGTCCTGTTCTCCATGCATTAAACTCTGTCCTAAGCTCTTTCCCTCTCTTCCCCTTTTCCCTTTTATTGTTTTCCTCCTTTCTGTGATTTTATCAGGTTTCATTTCATCAATTATCACTCTGTAGATGGCCCCCAGACCTAAGTATCCAGCCCTAAACTCTTGAACTTTTAATCCCATCCTTTTAAACATCTCCACTTAGCTGTTATATAGGCATCTCAAACTCAGCAAGATCAAACATGACCCATTATCTTTCTTTCACTTTAAATTCATACTTTTTAACTTTATTTCTGTTGAGGGAAACATGATTCTCCTTGTCACCTAGTTTCTCAAGATTGGTATCATTTTTGATGTTCTGCTGTTTCTCACCCCTTTATGTACAATCAGTTGATAGGTCTTATTCTGACATCTGTCCTCTTTTCTCCACTCATAGCCATCATCATCCAGGCCTTCATCACCTCTTACTTGAACTATTGCAGAAGTCTTCTATTTTGTTTTCCTACCTTCAGTGTTCTCTTCAGTCTATACTCTACATGGCTTCCAAATGAACATTTCTAACACCCAGGGTCTCACGGTGTTATTCCCTTAATTTAAGACACTTATATGAAACTCCATCTTTTGCCTTTGTATAGCCTGTTCCCCATTCCTGAAATGCTCTCCTTCCTTACCTTTGTTTTCTTGGAATTCCTAGCTCCCTTGAAGGCTAAATTCAAGTGGCAGCTTCTTGAAGAGACCTTTCTTCCCCCATTATTAGTATTGACCCCCAAATTATGTTATTGTTATTGTTATATTGATAAACTGGAGCTCATCCACAC
The DNA here is from genome assembly GCA_028646575.1 of Pseudocheirus occidentalis. Classification (NCBI taxonomy): domain Eukaryota; kingdom Metazoa; phylum Chordata; class Mammalia; order Diprotodontia; family Pseudocheiridae; genus Pseudocheirus; species Pseudocheirus occidentalis. Next base: position 14,274 of record JAQQSW010002722.1, read on the forward strand.
TGTTGGTTAATTTGGATTGTGAGGGGAATTGAAGCAGTGCCATAGAAAGATTGGTTGGAGGAGCTGAGGCTATTTAACTCAAAAATGAGAAGACTCAAGAGTGAATGGGAAGGCCTATTTCAGGTGTTTGAAGTATTGTCATATAGTACAAGTGGGATTATATTTATTCTGCTTCACTTTAGTGAATAGAACTAGGTATAGTAGGTGAAAGCTTCAGGGAAGCTTGAAGAAAATGTGAAGAAAAACCTCTTAACAATTAGAGCTTTACAAAAAAAAAAGTGCATTGGCTAGGTCAGAAGATACTGAATATCTCTGGAGAAATAAAGTTGAAGATGACCATTAGTAGGGAATATTTTAGAATACATTCATGCTAAAGGACTAGATTTGAGAGTGAGATTCTATTATTCTAAGATTTTTTTCAACACACCTTACATTTTTTTTAGCTTTTTATTTTTTAATTTATTTTTAAAATTTGTTTTCTTGTTTACATCATTCATTTTCATCACATTTTTGAATTACAAATTTTCTCCATGTCTTGCCCCTGCCCCAACCCTAAAACAGCAATCCCACTGTAAAGCCCCTCCCCTGCTCTGCTCTCTTACTT
>JAQQSW010002723.1:0-14877 GCA_028646575.1 Pseudocheirus occidentalis
TTTTTTCTGCTCATCATCCTTAAAAAGATAAAATCACAGGTCTATTTAATATAACTATCCCTAATGAAGAGTTATATGATTTTTAATATTCAGTATCAAAAATGTTAAGAATGAAGAAGAATGACAAAGAAATTAAATGGTAAATAGGAATAGATATTGTGCCATTTCAACAACATTTGACAAATAGTTCTTTAGGGTGCTACATTGTACAAAAATAGTACCTGCCTTCAAGAAGCTGATTTCTACTGGAACAGCAGCTGAAAAGAAAGTTAACATGGATTTTGACTGCTTTAGGAGAAAAGATCTCAAAAAAGGGTTGAAGATTCTACTATATTCTGCCCTGATCAGAGCACATATGCATACTGTGTTCAGTTCTAAGTGTCCCACTTTAGACAGGACATTGCAAAGTTGAAGCATATCCCAAAGAAGGGAAACAGGATGTTAAAGAAAGTGGAAGCCACATAAAACTACATTGTAAAAATAAAGGTTTGCTAATATCCAGCAATTAATGAATCTTCTTAAAATTTGTGAGTTAACACAATTGCTTTGTTAATTAGATACCTGCATTTATGTAAAACATATCTCTAAAGAGTTTGATAGTTTGTAATCATTTGAGTAAACATTTATCACAACGTATTTGTGAGTCAGGAACAGAGTAGGTATCATTATCCTCAATTTGCCGTAACATCTGTTTAAATTATACTCTGTTCACAGTTCAGCCTCACCACCATGGAACAGCTGTTTGGGATCCTGCAACTCCAAGTACTGTGTCCACCTTGTAAATCTTCCATAATTCTCCACCTCTCTGCACTTTCTTTCCCACACATTCCACCCCTGAGGGATCTCAGGTTCCCATTTTGCAAAATAGTGATCTGCAGTTAGATATATTCATATTAAATGAAGCCATCTAGTTTTTGTTTAGAAATATCATCATCAGTCATCATCATCATCATCATCATCACCATTATCATCCTCTCCCTTTTGGAATCAGTTAAAGGTACACTAATGAATTAAAGGTACACTAATGAATTAACTTAACAGTATTAGGTTCAATGAACACTTGTTTAGATTCAAATAATAGTTTATTTCCTATCAAATAAATAACACCGATAAAACATTTTGACAAATAGAGATTTCTTTTTAACCTAACAACAAATATGCACAACTGACTCACTGTAAGAGAATAAAACATTAAATTAGACAGGATTTCAATACAATCAGAGCCACCTGAGACAGCAAATGCAATATAGCAAGGAAAGATAGCCTATTTGGCTGAGACAGAAACTAATCCTTGACATGAATGGAAATCTCCAGGAGTTATTCCCTCAAGAATCCTGCCAGGAAATCCGGGAGCCATTCCTTGGCTGCATAATACAGGAAGATAAAAGGGGAATTCAGGAATATAAAAGTTTCCTTTCTTCAAAAGAGCACCCAATTATATATGATATTAATCCAAATGCTATTCTTAACCAAAGTGAACTACTTTTCCAAATTGCAAGCAAACTCACAGTTTGATTATCCAGAGGGTAGTGACTGTTCCCACACTCTGGATTATGCCCTGTGACCACACACGTCTCACAATATAACTCTTAAGTCCCTACGAGTGAAATTCCCATTAAAAATGAACCAATTAGTTCTTAGCAAAGGCATTTTAGTAATATGTGACAGTAAGTATAGTAGTTATATAACAACTGTCTCTATAAACCCAGAATTCACTGTACCACTTAAAAACATAATATACATGTGGAACATGTGTAACAACTTAGAATATAGTGACAGCAAGACACATGTGTACATAGATAATAAATGTGCCTAAGTTAGCTCACACCTTAACTACTGCAGGGCCGCAATGTGACCTTTCTCCCTGTGAGTAGTATTCAGCTGTGATTGCATGGTTGGTTGCTCTTCAAAGTATAATTCTTAATATGTAAGGCTACCTCTCTTGTCAGTCTACATAGGAACCCTTTTATGCTGCCAGAGTGCACAAATCAGAAGTAGATTCTTCCTTTGAGTGACTGTCTCGCTATACCAAAGTCCATGCGGAGTATGAGTCTCTGACTCCTACTGTATGCAGCATCTACTGGTCAAGTTATTTTCCTTCATATCTATGTTGCCAAAGTGGAAAGATGGATTCTCTCCCCTGAAGAGGTATCCTCCATATGCAGCTCCTAGCTTGTGCTCAAAGATATTGCTAAATTCTCAAACTGCCAAATTATTCCCTTTTTTATTGGTCCAAGGGGTATGACACATTCTTTCACTTACTTGTTATTTCCTGGGTGCCATCATTTGCCTTCATCCAATGACTCAAATTTCCTTTTTTTTCAAATTTGTTAAAAAGTTTCTTTTCTCAAGTTATGGGAAACTCTCTAATACCTCCTCATACTAGTACAAGTTTAGAAACAAAAATATCTTCTTAGTGTACCAATAAACATCTATGAAATATCTCCATGTTTCTATAGTGCACCAAAAAAGCAACTCTGCTGTGTGAATTTAAGAAAGAGTCTTCTGGTGTCAGCAAATAAAAAGGTGAGAGTAAGAAAATACCTAAGCAGGGAAGATTAATTTTTATATTGCTTCTAAAATTGGCTCTGGTAAAATCTGAAAAGAGCTGGCATACCTTGGTAGTATATCCAATTAAAAATACCATATATGTATATTATTTCCTACAAATGATGGCATATTTATTTTATATAAAAGAACTATGAAGATGAAACACAGGATAAATGTTGAGTAACAGTATTAGATCCAACACCCAGCACAAATTCTTTGTCAGTAGCAAAAGTTCTTCTCTACAACATATTTCAACAGTTACTGTGCTGGTACTTAAACTGAGATTAAATAGATTTTACTGTCAGAATCCTCACAGAAATGACATTCATTCCAATGACAGTGAACACAGCAAACTTGGATTATGTTGAAAAGTTGTTATAAGAATTTTATTGGTGAGGAGGAGACAAAATAGAGAAGTAAAGGCAGGCATTCAGTTGAGCTCTCTTCCATACTCCTTTAAATGCCTTTAAAAATAGCTCAAACCAAATTCTACAGCAGCAGAACCCACAAACAAATTTCTGGCCTAAGAAAACTTGGAAGGTCAACAGGCAAAGTATGTTGCAGAACGGTGAGAGAGGAGGACAGTCCTGCACAGGTCACAACAGCAAACCCAGAGCAGGCCTAGGGTAACTGAATCCCTGGAAGTAGTAGTGGCTTTGAAACATCTCCACCTATAGATGCCAAAGACTAAGGTCAGCAGGAAAGGCGCACTGTACCTGAGGGAGAGTGGAGCTCAGTCCAGCACTGCCCTTGCCAGCAAAACCCCAATCGCAGCCAACCAGGAGGAGGTCTTCGGAGTTACTGAATCTGCAGTATAAGGAGTTGTTCCAGTGCTCAGCCCATATATAGCAAGAGGGTCAGACAAAGATTCTGGGGGTCTTTTTGCTAGCTCTGACTCAGTGCTCTGTTGCTTTGACCATACTTGTATCTGGATTTCAGTACCAGGTGACAATCCCAGCATGAGGACGAGGACTAGCATAACAGAGCTCGAGTCTACAGTAAGGTTTGGACCCTTATCACAGCTTGAGGTAAGAAAAGAGTGCAAGTGGTTGCTCACAGGGTAGAACATGGGTCAGGAGAGTATTAAACAACTCTTCTTAGATCATACCACCTTGGAAGAACTAAAAACTTACAGGTCCCCAGAAGTATGTCTGAAAATAGCTGCATAAAATGCCTGAAGCAGTGTACCTTATAACCTTGAAAGGAGAGCCCTACTTTATAAAAGAGTTAAAAGCCAAGTAAAAGGAAAGGAAAATGAGCAGAGAGCAGGAAAAATCTCTTAACTATAGAAAGTTATTAAGGTGACAAGGAAAGTCAAAACACATGCTCAGAAGAAGACAGCATCTCCATCCCAAGCCTCCAAAAAATATATATCCATTTCAGACCATGAAAGAGCTCAAAAAGGATTTTGAAAATCAAGTAAGAAAGGTAGAGGAAAAATTGGGAAGAGAAAAAGAGTGATACAATAAAATCATGAGAAAAAAATTGAAAAGCTTGGCAAAGCATACACAAAAAAATACTGAAGGAAATAAAAACCTTAAAAAACAGTCTAGGCCAAATGGCAAAAAACTAAAGAAAAAGCCCATGAATAATGCCTTTTAAAAGCAGAATCGACCAAATGGTAAAGGTAGCCCTAAAGAGCACTGAATAAAATAATTCCTTAAAAATAGAGTGGAGCAAATAAAATCAAATGACTATAATGAATCAAGAAGCAATAAAGCAAAACCAGAAGAAAGGGGAAAAAATAGAAGACAATGTGAAATGCCTTTTTGGAAAAAAAAACTGACCTGAAAAACAGATCAAAGAGAGGTAATTTAGAAATTGTTAGACAATCTGAAAGCCATGATAAAAAAAGAGATTTAAATCTTTCAAGAAATTGTTGAGGAAAACTGCTGAGATAGCCTAGAGCCAGAGGGTAAAGTAGAAATTGAAAGAATCCACCAATAACCTCCTGAAAGAGATAACAAAATAAAAACTCTGAGAAATATTATAGCTTAATTTCAGAGCCCCTAGGCCAAGAAGAAAATACAGCAAGTAGTCAGGAAGAAAAAATATAATCAAGCATTGTGGAGCCACAGTCAAGATAACACAAGATTTAGCAGCTTCTTTACTAAAAGATTAGAAGGTTTGGAATATGATATTCCAGAGAGAAAAGTTGCTACAATTACAACTAAGAATCACCTACCAACCTACCCAGCAAAACTGAGTATAATCCCTCAGGTAGAAAAAATAGATATTCAATAATATAGAGGACTCTTTTAAGCACTCTTGATTAATAGAACAGTACTGAATACTAAATTTGACTTTCAAGTATAAGACAAGAGAAGCATAAAAATGTAAACAGGCAAGGGAAATCATAAGGGACTTTAAAAGGTTAAACTATTTAGATTGCTGTATGGGAAAAAATATTTGTAACTCATAAGACATTTCTCTTTACTAGGGTAGTTATAAGGAGTATATATAGACAGAGGATATAGGTGTGAGTTGAATAAGAAAGGATTATATCAAAAAAATAAAATTAACAGGTTAGAAAGGAATGTATTGCAAGAAAGAGAAAGACAGAAGTATAATGGGGTAAATTATCTCACTGAAAAGCAGCAAGAAAAAGTTTTTATATTGTAGGGTAAGAAAGGGGAGGTGAGTGGGTGTGAGTGAACATAACCCTCATCAAAAATGGCTCAAAGAGGGAATAATGTAGAGATGCAATTGAGTATAGAAATCCATCTTACCCTACAGGAAAGCAGGAGGGGAAGGGGAGAAGAGAAGGGTTTGTTAATGGGGGTGGGAAAAAAGATAGTTAGCATAAAAATACTTTTGAGCATGGACAGGATGAAAGGACAAAAAAAATAGAATTAATGGGGTAGGGAGAATAAGATGTATGGAAACACAGTTACAAATAGTAACTGTAAAAAAATGAAGCAAGTTTCTCTAATAAAGCCCTCATTTTTCAATTATTTAGAGAACTGAGACAAATTTATGAAAACAACCATTACCCAATTGACAAATGAGAAAATTATAAGCTCAGTTTTCAGATGAAGAAATCAAAGTTATCTAAAGCATAAAAAAAATCCTAGCTCACTGATTGGAGAAATGCAAATTAAATCAGTTCTGAAGCACTACATCATACCTATTAGATTGTCTAATAGGACTGAAAAGGTAAATGACGATTATTGGAAGGGATGGGGAGGAATGAGAAATTAATGTACTTTTGGTGCTATTGTGAACTAATCCAACCATTCTATAGAGCAATTTGGAAGTATATCGAAACTGCTATCAAACCATCCACACCATTTGCCATAGAAATAGTGCAACGATGATTGTATCCCAAAAGATATTTAAAAACAAAACAGCCTATGTGTACAAAACTATTTATAGCAGCTCATTTCCAGGGGAGGGTGTGATGAATTAGAATTTGAGAATATTTTAATCAATTGGGGAATGGCTGAATAAGATATGGCATGTGAAATTTATGAAATACCATTGTATTATAAGAAATGATGAGCAGGATGCTCTCAGGAAAACCTGGAAAGACTTTCATGGGCTGATGCAGAATGAAGTCTACTTTACAAAGTAACATAATTTTGAGGTCATCAGCTGTGAATGACTTAGCTATTCTCAATAATACAACAATCTAAGACAACTCTGAAGAATTTATAATGAAACACACATTCAAACATCGAGAAAGAATTTATGTAGCCTGAATACAGATTGAAGCTTGCCATTTTACTTTATTATTTCTTTTTATTTTTTGTCTATATTTTTTCCACAACATCACTATTATAAGAGTGTTTTGAATGTCTACAGATATATGATCTATATTGAAGTGCTTGCCTTCTCAATGAAAGAAGGGTGGGGAAGAAGTTTTACCAAAAAATCATAAAATTATTTTACATATAATTGGGAAAATTTAAATACTAAATAAATATAAAAATAAAAAGAATTTTATAAAAGAATTTTAATTTGTTTAGAACAGAGCCAACCCTAAGTAAAACTATCAGGTACACCAAATTTGGTTTTCATGTTTAACAACAGCCTTTATCAGTTCTCTTTTCTTTCTGCTTAGTTTTCCATAACATCATCACATCCCCAGAGTCATGCCTCTGCATCTATATCACATTGTTTCAGGCTTATTTTTTTATCATCACATCAAAGTCAACTTATACTCATGTCCTCTGTCTATAAACATATACACACGCATACATATATATAAATATATATATATACACATATATACACATATTATACATATATTTATAAATATGTTATATATATGTATGTGTTTATAAAAAAACACTTGCATCTCTTGAGAACAGCATCTTCACCCCTCCCATCACCCACTGAGAAAAGTATTTTTCATCATGAATCTTCGTGAGTTGGCTTGGATCATTGTATTGCTCATAGCAACCAAGTTTTTCATACTTGATTGTCATTACAATATTGCTTTTACTGTGGTCAGTCTTCTCCTGGCTCTGCTAATTTCATTTTGCATTAACTCACATAAGTATGCCCAAGCTGTTTTATTTCTGACACTATCCCTTCCTCACTTCCTATAACACAATAGTATTTTATCACAATACTATTTCACAACTCATTTATGTCCCCATCAAAGGACATCACTTCAGATTCTATTTTTTTTGAAACTACAAAAAGAACTACTATAAGTATTTCTGTACATAGAGGTACTTGTGCTTTTTCTTTAATCTTGTTGGGGTATAGAGGACCACAGAACCACATGGGTGAACAAGCCCTCTCAGGTAAACAACCAGCTGATTGGCCTGGATCTGTTCCCCACCCCCTATGAAAGAGCTCAAATACACAGGTGTGAGTATTATCTCCTCGAGATAAGCATGGCATTCACATGCACAGCCTGGGAACAGAGAAGTGTTCAGTGTCCTCAGGAGATGACAATTAGGGAGGAGGATTATGGCTCTATAAAGCTTGTGCCTGGAAGAATAAACATTGGCTATATACTTTTACTATTTGGGGAATCCCCTCTCTTTTTTATGCACCCACTAGCAATATCTGGGTCAGTGATTCTTTCTCAGTCCATTTTGGGGACAGCAGGGCTCCCCAGAACTGGCTCCCCACATTGGGGTACATGTACAATAGAATTACTTCTGGGTTAAAGAATATGGTAAATTTTATAGCTCTATGGTCATAGTCCCAAATCATTCTTCAGAATGTTTGGACCAATTCACAACTCTACCAGCAGTGCATTAGTTGATCAATATTTTCACATGCCCTTCAACTTCTGTCATTCTTCATTTATTTTGTGTTAGCTAATCTGATGGTATTACCTCAGAGTTGTTTTAATTTTCTCTTTAAAACTTTTTTTTAATTTTTAATTTTAAATTTAATTTTATGCTTAATTTTAGTTTACACCATTCTTTGTCACAAGATTTTGAGTTACATATTTTCTCGCCGTCTTTCCCCTACCTAAGAACCCTAAACAGTCATCCCACTGTATAACTCCTCCCCCAATCTGCTCTGTCCTATATCCTCCCACATCTCTCCTATTTTCCAGTGAGGCAAGAAGGATCTCCATACCCCAGTGCCTGCATATCTTGTTTCCCTGTTGCAAGTAAATTATTATTATTATTATTAATAATTATTATTTTTAAAATTTTTATTTTGTAACTTTGAATTCCAGATTCTTTCTCTTCCTCCCTCATCACCTACCCTTTCTGGGAAGAGAAGTAATTCAATATAGGTTGTGCATGTGTAGTTATACAAAATATTTCCATAGTGGATATATTGTGAAAGACTGACTATGTTTCCCTCCATCCTATCCCACCCCCACTTGTTCTATACTCTACTTTGACCCTGTCCCTTTCAAAAAGTGTGTGCTTCCAACTACCTTTCCACCAAAACTGCCCTCCCCTCCATCATCCCCCCTCTCCTCCTCTTCCCTCCTACTCTCCTATAGGGCAAGATACCAAATTTAGTGTGTATGTCATTCTGTCCCTAAGTCAAATTCAAGGACAGTAAGGTCGACGCATTCCCTTTTGCTTCCTGTTCTTCCCCTCCATTGTAATAGTTACCCCTTGCCTCTTTTATATGAGATAACTTAAACCATTCTGTCTCTGCCCATCACCTCTCATCATATTCCTCTCTCACCCCTCAAATTCACATTTTAAATATCATCTCTTCTTATTCAGTTGATCCTGTGCCCTCTATCTATTTATTACTGTATACACATATACACACATTTACATATGTATTCTCACACATACATACTCTTTTATATAGACATATATATGTATACACGCATTTTTTTCCTTCAATTATCTTGATACTGAGAAAAGTTTCATAAGCTACAACTGTTGTTTTTCCATGTAGGCATGTAAATATTTCAACTCCTATAAATTTCTTATGATTTCTTTTCCCTGTTTATGTTCTCATGCTTTTTTTGCTTCTTTTATTTGAGTGTCAAATTTTCTGTTCAACTCTGGGTTTTTTTTCATCTTGAATGCTTGAAAGTCCTCTATTTTATTGACTATCCATATTTTACTTTGAAATATTATACTCAGTTTTACTGGGTATGTGATTCTTGGTTTTAATCCCAACTCATTTGACCTCCAAAATATCATATCCCAAGACCTTCAGTCCCTTAATATAGAAACTGCTAGATCCTATGTTGTCCTGATTGTGTTTCCACAGTATTCAAACCATTTCTTCTTGGCTACTTGCAGTATTTTTTCCTTGATCTGGGAACTCCAGAATCTGGCTATAACATTCCTAGGAGTTTTCTTTTGGGGATCTTTTTAAAGAGGCATTTGGTGAATTCTTTCAATATCTATTTTCCCCTCTGGTTCTAAAATAGCAGGCCAATTTTCCTCGAGAATTTCTTGAAGGATGCTTTTTAAATTCTTTTTTTGATCGTGGCTTTCAGGTTGTCCAATAATTTTTAAATTATCTTTCCTGGATCTATTTTCCAGGTCAATAGATTTTCCAGTGAGAAATTTCACATTGCCTTCTATTTTTGTTTTCATTTCTTTGTATCTGATTAATAGTATCTTGACTTTTCATAAAGTCATTTGCTTCCATTTGCTCCAATCTAATTCTGAAGGAATTATTCTCCTCAGTGAACTTTTGAAATTCTTTTTCCATCTGGTAAATTCAGTTTTTTAAGGCATTCTTCTCCTCATTGGTTTTTTGGGCCTCTTTTGTCATTTGATTTAATCTGTTTCATAGGTGTTATTTTCTTCAGTCAGGTCCTTGACTCTCTTTTCATGGTTTTTTTGCATCATTTCCATTTCTCTTTCCAATTTTTCCTCCACTGCTCTTCCTTGATTTTCAAAATCCTTCTTGAGCTCCTCCATGGCCTGCAACCAGTTTATATTTTTCTTAGAAGCTTTTGATGCAGGAGTTTTGACTTTATTGTCTTCTTCCAATTCCATTCTTTGATCCTTTTTGTCCCCAAAAAAGGAATTTAAAGTGGGATTGCTGTGCTCGCTTTGCTTCCTTTGCTTGCTCATATTGCCACTCAATTGCTTGACTTTTGAGCTCTTTGCCACAGTAGAACTCTGCTTCAAAGGGGAGAGCTTTGTTCCAAATTACTGGGGTTTTCATTGCTGCTGGAGGTATTTGGAGGTTTGCATCACTGAAGCCCCCACACTGGCTCACTGATCCTTCATGACCACCACCCAAGACCACTACACAGAACCAGTGAGGTTGAAACAAGAGCAATTATGCTCTGAATGTTGTCTCTTCCCGCCCCACCCCCCGCCCTAATCTGCAGGCCAGGAGATCTGAAGCAGCCATGTGGAGGAGGCTGCAGGGCCATAGTTCCTCTGCCTCTTCCATGGCTGAGGGCTGGGGCTTTACCTGCTCCTCCATTCCCACAAGTTCCAATAGAGTTCTACACTGACCTCCCACTTTTTCTTTGGTATTTATGGGTTGATAATTCTGAAAACCACCTCTGTTGCTGGTGATCCACTCTCTGGAAATCTGCTGCCACTGCAGGTGGGTAACACCCTGGGGCTAAAACTCTGGGCTCATGCAGGGCTGAGGTCAGCTCCCAGCACACTGTGATGATCCCTTTCTCTCCACCTACTGCACAGCCATCAAGAGGAGATTTGTTTCTTTCTGTTATCTTGTGAATTCTGTAGCTCTAAAATGTGTTTAGAATCATAATTTATTGACATTTGAGGTGGTTATCATTGTTTTTATTTTCATTTCTCTAGTTAGTGACTTCTTAATTTGGTGATCATGCCTTTATTTCCTTTATTCATATCATCAGTAAATATTTATAAAAATGTTCAATAGCACAGGACCAAGTTTAGCTCTCTGCGGTATTACATAGAGAACCTCTTGCCATGTCATCAACCCTGATTCCTTAACAATTATTCTCTGATTCTAACCTTGCAAACATCTCTGAATCCACTTGATAATATTATTGTGTTGTCCATATGTTTCTTTTGGTATTTTCTTTATTTGCTTAGTTTGTATTATTGCAAATATTTTTAACTCGTTTAACTTCAAGTTTTGTTAGAATATAACTATAAACTTCATTCTGGTTATTCTTAGATCTTCTTGAATGTTAATTTCCTTCAGTTCTTTCTGTTTACTTTAGTTGTTTGAGTTTATTTTTTTAAATCAGATTAAGTAAAAGTTCATAAATTTTCTCACACTTTTCAAAGACTTGGCTTTTAGTTTACAATTTTTTCTTTTCCAATTTTTTTTTTCAAAATTTTCAAAATGTATTATATTGTGCTTCTTCTTAGATTGATATGTATGTGTATTTGCATTATATTTATATTATTTATGTTTATTTTATGTAAGTAATCACTTAATTGATTTAATTTAGTTTTAATTAAATTTTTAAATTAAAATTAATTTAATTAATTTATGTTATATATGTGTATAAATATGTACATATTCATTTGTGTATATGTGAAAAATTCCCTCCCTGCTAATCACAATGAATGTGGTATTGAGGATCCCATCACCTCCACCTTAGAACTGTCATAATAATATTTTATTTCCTGTTTATCATAAAAAATCTTCAATCTAGTAGCTTAGCTATAACCCTGTTAATATACTAAAGGGAAAATATTCAGCCAATATTGACCTCTAAGGACTCTTACTCTGCTGGCCTTAATATATAAAGAATGCCTCTATGAGATCAATAATGTTTTACATGGATGAGGCCTTCTAAAACAGCTTAGGTCTTTAAGGTGTGAATTCCCATTTCTTTCTTATTTATTTAGATGCTGGACCTTGTGAATTCCTAAATGAAAGAATGCCAGTATTTTCCCCTTCCTGAATACTCAAGTAATCAATTAGCAAATGACAGAGTAGGAATAGCTGAAATAGCGGCATAGGAAGGCAGGACAAAAGAGGAACTCAGAAAGAGAGAGAAAGAGAATGAGAGACAGAGACAGAAACAGAGAGTCAGAGACAGAAAGAGACAGAGAGAGAGAGACAGAGAGAGAGAGACAGAGAGAGAGAGAGACAGAGAGAGAGACAGAGAGAGAGAGAGAGAGAGAGAGAGAGAGAGAGAGAGAGAGAGAGAACAGAATGAAAAACTTCATTTGACAGGAATTGAATTGTACTTAGTGGAGTTGAAATCAAATATATTAATGAACAGAAATAGCAAATAACCCAACCTCAAATATTTGCCTCTTAATTGACAATAATTATTTTGTGATTCTTTATTACTTAGCATTCACTAAGTAGTAGTGAATTATTTTTCTTCCGTTTACTAGGGAGGCTCATTTAGATCAGATCCTCAAATGGAAATGGTACTTTGGAATCTGAGGTAGGTATGGAATTGAAAAATGTGAAAGTGTGAAAGTCCAGCTCTTTTACTGAGGAGAAAAGTCAGTGAAATGATCCCAGACAAAAATGTCCTTCAATATCCCCTTTACTCCAGAGATTCACCTATAGATTTAGAGCATGGCAGGAAGAAAACTGAAGGGCAAGGATTGCATATTTAACATAACACTGTAGTCTGGGGTTAACAGAAAATTTAAAGAGTCCTCATGGTTGCAGGGAGAAATCCTGGAATTTCTCACCTCTTTTACCTTAGGCATGCAGGGATAGTGGGGAATTATCTTTCATCACACATTCATAAAATAGGGGCTACACTTATACTTTTCATTGAATATTTATTTCATTAATATTTTAAATGTTGCTAATATATTCTCATAGCTGATATTGATTATCTTGGCATCTTAGAGGAAATGTATACAAATTGATAGATGATAGATAGATAGATAGATAGATAGATAGATAGATAGATAGATAAATAGATAGATACATAGATAGATAGAGATATAGATAGATAGATGGATAGATAGATAGATAGATAGATAAACAGATAGATTATAGATAGATATAAAGATATGGATAACTGACTTATAAACAAAATTCATTGAATTAATGGGATATTAATCCATTCTGAATTACTGCAATAAAAGATGTTCTCAAAGTCTGTATCAGCTGCAACGTGAGGTATAGAACATCTGAGACCTCTAGAATTCACAAATTACTTATTTGCTAAGCATGTTTATACATACTATAAGGAAAACATTTCAGCTTTTTAAAATGTGGATTAAAACAAAATATCAAAAGATGAAATGATTTAATAGAACCATGCACTTGAAAACGTAATTTTTAAAGCACAGTGAATAAAGTTATAGTAAAATGTAATGCGATATGGCAACAAAATTTAATATAATTGAGGCTTAGAAAGAGGAATCACATCATAGAGCAAGGAAGTAATCGTTTTTACTTTGTAGAGTTTTGGGAAGAGCATAGGGAATATTTTGTACTTTCACACCTAGTACTGAGGTAGTAGCACACACAGATGAACATAACATGGGTTGTGTGGGTGAAATAAATCATTGTAAAAAGAATGAGGCAGACAACATAGGGTTATTTGGGGGGGAGTGAAAAATATCTTGGGGAATTTCTCACTTGTGCACACATGTGCAAGTGTGTGTGTGTATGTGTGTGTGAGTGTATTCTCCAAAATCATATAGAGTAAAATGAAATAATTTTATGTATCTTGAGAGTATAGGTACAGGCAATACCAAGGAAATGTCTAAGGTAGTATAGTAAGTATGGTAGCTTCTAAAGCTTATCCAGATGATAGCCTATTCAGAAATTAATTTCTGTCAGTATTTAAGTACTTATACTCACAGACTTGGATTTAGGCCTGTTAGGCCTGTTATGTTTTTCCCCACCATTCCCATATTGATTTTCTCGGTCTCTAGGAAGTTTGGATTGCTTCTCTTTTCAACCACTGATTTCAGATGCCACCATCTCTGTTTCACATCTATTTTCGATTTAGTAAGTGAGAGAAGGTTTTGAATTAACAAAAAGCAAGAGAGAGAGAGAAGAAGAAGAAGAAGAAGAAGAAGAAGAAGAAGAAGAAGGACAAGGAGGATGAGGAGAACGAGGAGGACGAGGAGGACGAGGATGAGGAGGAGGAAGAGGAGGAGGAGGAAGAGGAGGAGGAGGAAGAAGAGCAGGAGGAGGAGGAGGAGGAGGAGGAGGAGGAGGAGGAATGAAAGAAAAATACTTTGTATGTTTTGTCCAATTATTTCCTCTATGTCTGGCTCTCTATGACTCCAATTTGAGTTTTCTTAGCTAAGATGCCAGAGTGGTTTGCAGTTTCCTTCTCCAACTCATTTTACAGTTTAGGAAGCAGGAAAATAGGATCAAGTTACTTTCCCAGGATCACAAATTTAGGAAGTGCCTGAGGCTGGATTTGAATTCAGGAATATGAGTTCTCCTGACTCCAAAACCAGTGCTCTGTTCATTGCACCACTTACCTGCTGCATATACCTACATATGTGCTGATATGTAAATGTACACATACACATATGTGTGTGTATATATATATATGTGTGTATGTATACTTAAACACATTTCTAAGTATGTGGGGATCAGGGAGCAGGAGCTAAGTGGTACAGTAGAATTCTAGGACTTGAGTCAGGAGGACTTACCTCAAACACTTCCTAAATGTGTGACCCTGGCTAATTCACTTAACCCTGTTTGCCTCTGTTTCCTCACCTGTAAAATGAGCTGGAAAAGGAAAAAAAACCAACCTTTCCAGTATCTTTGCCAAGAAAATCCAAATGGGGTGATGCATAGTGAAACAACTAAACAACAATATAGATAGACAGACAGACAGACAGGCAGACAGACAGGCAGACAGACAGACAGGCAGACAGGCAGGCAGACAGACAGACAGACAGACAGATAGACAGATAGACAGATAGACAGATAGACAGACAGACAGACAGATAGACAGACAGATAGACAGATAGACAGACAGACAGACAGACAGACAGACAGACAGACAGACAGACAGAT
>JAQQSW010002724.1:0-14877 GCA_028646575.1 Pseudocheirus occidentalis
AGAGGAGAGAAATCTAGCCAATAAACCTCAAGTCAAGTGGGCAGTTTCTGGCCATCAAAATTTACCTTCCTTAGAGAGGAGGAAAAGGAGAAGGAGAAGGAGGAGGAGGAGGAGGAGGAGGAGGAGGAGGAGGAGGAGGAGGAAGAGGAGGAGGAGGAGAGGGAGAGGGAGAGGGAGAGAGAGAGGACAAGCTGTTACCGTACTAGGTGGGTCTGTATTCAGGCAGTTTGGTCTACTCACAGGTTGTGTTCACCCAGGTCTTCCTGATTCCAAAGCCAGCCTTCACACTATACCACACTGCTATCTATAATATATATTAAAATGTAAAATATGCCTTATGTTATGCCTTCCATGCCTTAATCCAAGTATAAAAGTATTAGAGGCTATGTGTGTATATGTATGTATTTATACACACATACATGCATATGCATAAACATGTATGTATGCATGTTTATAGTGTATGCATATACATATATGCACAGTACTTATGTGTGTATATGCATGTGTAATGCATAAACATACATGTGTATTATTTATATGTATATGTGAAATGTTATGTATTATGCTTATTTAGGAGACACAGTGGATAAAGTGCCCAAGTTACCTTAGTGCCAGTTCTGCCTCAGGTACTTACTTAGCTGTGTGATGCTGCTCAAGTTTTCCATCTTTTTTCAGCTTCAGTTTTCTCATCTGTAAAATGGGGCTAATAATAAAGCCTAATTTATTAGGTTGTTGTAAGGCTCAGAGGCGATCATTGGTATCAAGCATTTCACAAGTCTTAGAGCATGATGTGAGTGCAAGCTATGGTGATGCTTATGCTGATAAAACAATACGTTTGACCATCATTATGCATTTGTTATGCAGTTGTTATTAATCCATCTCTTGATTATTCAAGCTGATTATCCCATTTGTAGCTATTCAAAGCTCATAGTTTCTTTTTTTTTCCTCTTTCAATCATCTCACTGCCTTTAAATAGGGGCCATTGCCAGGCATCCTGATCTACATCTGGCCACTGGACCCAGATGAATCAGGAGGAGAAAGTGAGGCTGGTGCCTTTGCTCAGTCCTGCCTCACTTAAATCCAATCCACTTGCCAGTCAAGGCATCATGGTCTTCTTCAAAGAATGTAGGATGAACAACAGTACACTTTTAAGAAGCCATGTCAGAAGTAGGGGAGGGATTGGAAGAGAAAATTCATTCAGATCCATTTTTGCTACAGTCTTGGTAAAATGTTCTGTTGGGTCAAAACTTGCAACTGCCTAAAGTCAGCCCTACCTTCCATTCCAGTTAGGTGTAGTTGTTGATTTGATTATCTGATTAAAGGCATTAATACTAAAGCTTAAATAAATTATAGGATTGACCTGTTTAAGAAGTATTTGTATTTTAAAAGAGGAATTTGTTAATCCAATTAAATCTTTGGGTGGGAAATGCAGGCCACTGCCTTTGCTGGTACTCCTAGCCAATACATTTAGTACAGACTTTGCAGTCCAAGGTGCAAATACTCCTACTAAAAATTAAAGGATTATTTTCATTTTGAGCACCCTCCTACCCCTCCTTCTCATGGTGTTGTTGGGAAAAAACAAATTAGGAGCCAAAATATCTGAGTTCTAGTACCAGTTCTGCCACTGATTGTACAACCATGCATAGCTAATTGTTTCTTTGATCTAGGTCTCCCTTTCCTCATCTATAAATTGAGGGTCTTAAGCAACATTAGCAGTTCCCAACTTAAATAATATAGCTGTTGTGGTTTAGTCATTTTCAGTTGTGTCTGATTCTTCAGGAACCCATATAGGGTTTTCTTGGCAAAGATCATTGAGTGGTTTACCA
Organism: Pseudocheirus occidentalis; assembly: GCA_028646575.1. Classification (NCBI taxonomy): domain Eukaryota; kingdom Metazoa; phylum Chordata; class Mammalia; order Diprotodontia; family Pseudocheiridae; genus Pseudocheirus; species Pseudocheirus occidentalis. The sequence continues at coordinate 1,827 of JAQQSW010002724.1, forward strand.
CTTCCTTCTTCAGCTTATTTTACAGATGAGGAAACTGAGGCAAAGAAGGTCAAGTGACCTGCCCAGAATCACACAGTTTCTAAGGCAGAATCTGAATGCCAGGCTCCCTGATTTCAAGGCTAGTATACATTTACTACATTTTAGCATGTTCTCCACTCACTTCATCCTTAGCTATCACCTCTGGGTAGTGCCCTGCCCCACTTTGCCCTGACCCCCAACTACTTGTGCTTCCCTCAGGTAGAAAAAATTCATAGTTTCAGTTCTGCTCATTTCACATCCCTGAGATGACTGTTTGGGAGATGCATAAATATGATGATCACAAATTTTACCAATGCTACTTGTGGATGGTCCACATCAAGGATTACCAAAATTGCTTCCAAGTGTTCACAAAGAATGCTGATGATGCTTCTCTTATTCAGTTCTGATGATTTTGAGAATTCAGAAAATGAGAGGAGCATTTCATAATTATTCTTTTGTGTGTACTTCCACCAAATTTGTAACTTTTTCTTAACTGTATTCATTTTATTACACAAATTAAAAACTGTAGTCATAGTGCTTTAGAGACTCAAATCTAATTCATTTAGCAGGGAAAATATAACTGAAAAATATAAGCTTCTCAACTTATTCTTTGTCATGAAAATATAGCAAAATTTGAATACTATTTTATTTTAAAATATTTCATTTTCATGTCATAACAGAAAAAATATTTTCAAAGCCCCCTTCTACATTCTTTATACTACTTAATTTCATATAAATTTGCCCATTCCTAAGAATTTTTCATATTCATGCTTATAATGGGACAATTGTGTTCACATATAATTTCTATGATAATTCTTAAATTATTGGTTAGGTACTTTATTTATATATTTTTAAGTGCAAATAAACATGATATGATTACTTTAGGGCATGAAAATTTTCCCTACTGCTTTTAAATCCAGGAATTGAATCTCAGATTAAGAGGGTATGAGCAATTTCCTAATATTTTTTGCAAAATTCAAAATTATTTTCAAAAATGGTTACATTTACAGTCTCAAGATTAGTGAATTAGCATGTGTTATCTTTCCATAAGTCTACAAACATTGAGCTTTTCCTTTCTTTGTCAATTTGGGGAGTATTAAGAAATACTTCAGACTTTTTTTAATTTGCACAACTCTGATGTTTATTTGAGATTTTAAACAAAGTAGTTGTTGACATTATGCATTTCTTCTTTTGACAACTATTAATATGCTTTGACCATTTGTCTTTTGAGGAGTGGCTACTAATCTTATATACTCTGGAGATTAGATTTTTATTAGACATGTTTAATGCGAATTTCCCCAGGAAAGATCTTTTCTTCTAATTTGAGCTAAACTGATTTTGTTTGTGCAAAACTTTAAAAATTTTATATAATTGAATCTCCAATTTTGTCTTTCATAATCTGATATGATTCTTAATGTTTCCCCTTGTAATGGCAATTAATTTAGAAGGTACTTAGCCCTTTGTAACTAAGGGCTAAGAACAGAAAGTGTGAACTCTGTCTCCTCTTGCTGACATAAAGGGAAGGGGTTGGATGAGACAGGAAGCCAATGTGTGTGTGTGTGTGTGTGTGTGTGTGTGTGTGTGTGTGTGTGTATTTAAGAAGAGCTCCAGAGGAGAGACAGAGAGGATTGAGAATTTTCAAACTGGTGGCTCATGGTGGAGGGAGCAAAATTTTCACAGCATCTGGAAGTTGAGTTGCTGGACTGAGAACTGAGTTGGAGTTTTCTATGAGACCAGAATCTTGTGAAGGCTGAAGTTGCTGCCAAGGAGGCCACCTGGAAGGCTAAGATTTCTTCTGCATCCCAGGGCCAGCTGAACTCCTGGAGGACTGAAGAAGCATGACCAGGATAAGACTCTGTTTGTGGCATGGTGGATCCTTGAGTTCCTGGCAACAGAAGTTGTGTAGGTTTTGAGATGTCCTGGACCCTGTGAACTTCAGTTCTTCAGCAGTTAAGCTGGCTCTAGGACCCAGAAAAAATCTCACCCTTCCAGGAGGCCTTCGAGATGGCCTCCTCAGCAGCAACTTCAACCTTCACCAGATTCTGGTCTCATAGAAAACTCCAACTCAGTTTTCAGTCCAGCAGCCCAGCTTCCAGATGCTGTGAAAATTCTGCTCCTTCCACCAGGAGCCACCAGGAGGAAAATTCTTGATGCTCTCTGTCTCTCCCCTGGAGCTCTTCTTAAACACACACACACACACACACACACACACACACACACACACACACATTGGCTACCTGTCTCAGCCAACCCCTTCTTGTTATGTCAGCAAAAGGAGACAGAGTTCACACCTTCTGTACTTAGCCCTTAGTTACTAAGGGCTAAGTACCTGCTAAATTAATTACCATTATACCCCTATTCACAACTACAGAAGAAATAAACTCCTCTCATTAATTTTTTTATGATGGGGTTCTTTACATTTATGATGTTTATCCATTTGGAATTAATTGTGGTATATAGTATAAAATGGTAGTCTGAATCTGTTTTCTGCCAGTCTGCTTTCCAGGTTTCTTGGATTTAATGAACACTGATTTTCTGTGTTGATATTCTCCTGGATTATTTTGTAGAAAGAGATAGCATGATATAGTGTACTAAATAGAGTGTTCTACTGAGAGTCAGGTAGACCTGGGTTTACAATCTGCCTCAGACACTCATTATCTGTGTTGTCTTGGTCAAATCACTTAACCTTTCTTGAAATCAGTTTCCTCATTTGTAAAACAGCGTTAGTAACAACTGCCTCAATATTTTTGTGAGCATCAATAGAGAAGAAGCATAAAATATTTTGCAAACTTTCAACACCTATGTAAATATAAGTTGTTTTATTATTGTTGTTATTATTATTGTTTCTTAATTAATCTATCCTACAGATCTATTTTTCTACTTTTTATCCAGTGGCATTGCCATTATGAATACCAGTGCCAGTTATTGTGTTATTTGTTGTTGATGTTGTTGTTTTAATGATCACTTCTTCATATAGCAGGGGACTCAAGCCTGAGCATTTGCAAAAGACTCTCCTGATTGGTGGAGAAAACAACCAATACTCTGTGAACAGGTCTTCAAAATCCTGGGCATAAAGTGGGTGGTGTAGTAGCTTCTACTTCTTCCTAAAGTAATGAGAAACAAGGAGGTCATAGCTCTGTTTGCTTAAAAGGCTCTGACAATATAGGAGTAAGAGCAAGTCTACTGGTTTCATAAAATACTAGAAAGGAAAGTGAGTTTACAGATCATCCAGTCCATACTTCTTCTACGGTAGAGGAAACTGAGGTACAAAAGAGGTTACTCCTAAGTTGGAGTTTAAAAGGAAGAGAAATATTTCAATAGTCAGAGATGTGAATGAAAGTTATAGTAGGCATGGGGGATAGATACAAAAAGCACATATTGAAGAAATGGTTAGAATGAAATGTAGGAACAATGAGTCACACATTCTGAATGGAAGATAGAATCTGTTAAGGAGAGTAGTCCATAATAGAAGTATTTAATTTTTGTCTTTTTATCCTCAGAAGCTTAACACAATAGCTGCCATATAGCAAGCACTTTATAAATGTTACTGATTGACTGATTGCTTAGAATGGAAAGCTAGGCTTCAGGCAAATTTCAGAAACCTTTGATTAGCAGATTAAGATTTTGTATTTTTAGTTTGGGGGAGGAGCCATGATGGCAGTGTAGAAGCAGAAAAACTCTGTGGCCCCCCCCATAACCACCTCAAATACCTAGAAGATATGACTCTAAACAAATCTTAGAGCTACAGAAACCACAAAGTGACAGAGAGAAAAAATTTCTCGCTGAAGGCATCCTGGTGGGCAGACAGGAAGGGTTCATTGCAGGGTGCTAGGAGCCCAGCCCAGCCCCATGTGAGCCAGTGGCATTATCCCCCAGGCATCCCCAACCAGCAGTGGCTGGAGCAGACTTTGGGAGACTGTATCACCAGCAGCTATGGTAGTTTTCAGAATTATCAACCCATAAATGCCAAAGAAAAAGTGAGAGGTCAGTGTAGAACTCTATTGGAACTGGGGGGGAAGGGAGAGCAGGTCCTGCGCCTGCCCCCACCCCCAGAGCTAGAAGTGGTGGAGGTGCTGGAGCCCTGCTGCCACCCCCACATGGTTGCTTCAGAGCTCCATGATCATAGGGGGGGCCAAACGAAAATTCAGAGAGTAATCACTCTTGCTTTAACCTGCCTGGATCTGGATCACAGTCTTGGGTGGTGGTCCTGAGGTGTGTGACAAGTGAGCCAGAGTTTGTGGGGGCTACAAAGATGAAACAGCACCCTCCTAGTAGTTCTGGCAGCTGGGAAAACCACATTGATTTGGGACAAATCCCTCCCCTCTGGAAGCAGAGTTCTACTGTGGGAAAGAGCTCAAAAGTCAAGTAATTGAGTGGCAACATGAGCAAGCAAAGGAAGCAGAACAAGCACAGCAACTCAACTTTAGATTTCTTTTTGGGGACAAAAAGGATCAAAGCATGGAACAGGAGGAAGACAATACACTCAGAACTGCACCAAAAGCTTCCAAAAAAAATATGAACTGCTTACAGGCCATGAAGGAACTGAAGAAAGATTTTGAAAAACAAGTAAGAGAAGTGGAGGAAAAATTGGGAAGAGAAATGAGAATGATGCAAGAAAATCTTGAAAAGAGTCAACAGCCTGACTAAAGAAAAAAACACCTTAAAAAAATAGACTAAAGCAAATGGCAAAAGAGGCCCAAAAAGCCAATGAGGAGAAGAATGTCTTAAAAAGCCAAATTTGCCATGTGGAAAAAGAATTTCAAAAGCTCACTGAAAAGAATAATTCCTTCGGAATTAGATTGGAGCAAATGGAAGCTAATGATTTTATGAGAAATCAAGATATGATTAAATAGATCCAAACAAATTAAAAAATAGAAGGCAATGTGAAATATCTCATTGAAAAAACCACTCACCTGGAAAATAGATCCAGGAGAGATAATTTAGAAATTATTGGACTACCTGAAAGCCATGATCAAAAAAAAAAAGAACATAGAAATCACCATTCAAGAAGTTCTCAAGGAAAACTGCCTTAACATTTTAGAACCAGAGGGCAAAATAGAAATTAGAAGAATTCACTTATCATCTCTTAAAAAAGATCCCAAAAAGAAAACTCCTAGGAATATTAGAACTAGGTTCCAAAGTGCCCAGATCAAGGAGAAAATATTACAAACAGCCAATAAGAAACAATTTTAATATTGTAGAATCACAATCAGGATAACACAGGATCTAGCAGCTTCTACATTGTGGCATTAGGGGCTTAGAATATTATAGTCTGGATGTCAAAGGAACTATGATTAAAACCAAGAATCACCTACCCAACAAAACTGAGCATAATCTTTCAGGAAAAATATGGTCATTCATTGAGGTGGAGGACTTTCAAGCATTCTTGATGAAAAAATCAGAGTTGAATAGAAAATTTGACACTTAAAAACAAGAAGCAAGAAAAGCATGAAAAGCTAAACAGGGAAAATAAATTATAAGTAACTTATCAAAGTTGAACTATTTACATGCCTACATGGAAAAACAATAATTGTAACTTATGAAACTTTTCTCGGCATGAGGACAGGTGAAGGGAATATAAATGTATACATATATATATGTGTATGTATATGTGTGGGTATATATGTGTGTGTGTGTCTATATAGGAGGGTATATATGCATATGAATATATATGTGACTGTGTGTATATATGTGTACAGCTATATATAGACAGAGGGCACAGGATCATTTGAATAGGAAGGGATATTTAAAAGGTGAAATTGAGAGATGAGAGAGGAATAGAAGGAGAAGAGATGGGAAGGGAAAGAATGGGGTAAATTATCTCATACAGAAGAGGCAAGGGATAACTGTTACAATGGAGGGGAAGAACAGAAAGGCAAAAGGGAATGGGTCAACCTTACTCCCATTGAATTTGGCTTAGGGAGGGAATGACATACACACTAAATTGGGTGTCTTGCCCTACAGGAGAGTTGGGGGAAATCTTGCCCTACAGGGGGAAAGGGGATGAGAGGGGGAATGATGGAGGGGAGGGCAGCTTGCAGAGGAGGGTAGTTAGAAGCACACACTTTTGTAAAGAGACAGGGTCAAAGCAGAGAATGGAACAAGTTGGGGTTGGGATAGGATGGGGAGAAATACAGTCAGTCTTTCACAATATATCCACTATGGAGATATTTTGCATAACTACACATACACAATCTATTTTGAATTGCTTGTCTTCTCAGTAAAGTGGGTGACAAGGACAAGAAAAGAATCTGGAATTCAAAGTTGTAAAACCAAATGTTTACATTTTTTTTAAGAGAAAAAAGATTTTGTATTTTATCCTATAGAAGTCACTGAATATGTTTGATCAGAGGAGTAGCACAGTCAGACTATTCATTGGGAGTTTGTTTTTTCAGCTCTATACTAGAGATAACATATAGCACACACACACACACACACACACACACATAACTTTTGTGAGGTGCTTTATGTGTATCTCTCATTTAATCCTTTCCCTGTGAGGTAAGTATTATTATTATAACATAATAATTCATTATGTTGTCATAATCTATTATTACTATTATTTTATTATTACAACTTAATTCTCATCTTCTGCAATAGGACCATTTTACAAGTGCCAAATTAAGTCAAGTGGTTATGTGACTTACTCAAAGTCATAGAAATAGTAAATATCTGAGGTGAGAATTGAACGCAGCTCTTCCTATCTCCAAGTCCATTGTTCTGTGAGGTATACCAATTATAAGCCTCTGTAAGGAATGGGGAGGTGGGAACTGAGAATCAGGTAGACTAGATATGAGGCTATTACAATATTCCAGGAAATTATAAAACAATCTGCAATAAGATGGCATCAGGTTTGAAAGAGATGAGGAAATCAACATGGAGACATAATGACAAGACTTGGACATTGATTAGATGTGAATATTAAGAAAGAAGGAAGACTCCAAGATTACTTCAAGGTTTGAAGCCTGGAAGAATGGGAGTAGGATATTGGCATCAATTGGAACCCTAGAAATGTTTGGGGGCTCAGATGTGGGAAAAAATATGATAAGTTCAGCTTTGGACATGTTGAATTTGAAATGGCAGCCAGGTATCCAGTTGAAAATATGGTAATGAAAGTTGAAAAATAAATTGGAGCTAGACTTGGGAGTATAGAGGCAATAATTGTAGCCATAGCAATGGATAAATTCATCAAATAGAAACTTTAAGGAAGAATATAGTAAATACATTATCTTTTTTATGTAAAAGAATCCTAAAATGATCACAAAATCTTCTTGTTAAAACAAAGGACACCATGATGTGGAGAAAAGAACACTGGATTTGGAGGTGGAATGTCTGTGTTTAATTCCTAGCTCTTCTACTTACTACCTGAGTAGTCTTCAGTGAGTCACTTACTCTCCCTTTGTCTCCATTTCCCCATCGGCAAAAAGAGAGAATTCAACTCAATGGCTTTTAAGGTTCCTTCTTTCTCCACACCTATAATTCTACAACTAGATGATGGTCAAGGTCCCTTTTAGTTTTAAATCCTCTGATACCATATCCTATTTAATCTTAACCAAAAATACAAAAGGAACTATGATGAAGAAAATAAAAAGACTGGTTTTGTGGGTTCTATATATAGAATTTTCCCTCTAACCTGCTGCTTCTGTAATATTAATATTAGCATCATTTCAAAGGATTGCCTGATAAACTTCCTGTTTAGGGGCGGCTAGGTGGCGCAGTGAATAGAGCACTGGCCTGGAGTCAGGAGGACCTGAGTTCAGATCTGGCCTCAGACACTTAACACAAAAACTAGCCGTGTGACCTTGGGCAAGTCACTTAACCCCAACTGCCCTCCCAAAAAAAAAAAAAGCAAAAAACAAAAAAACAAAAAAAAAACAAATAAACTTCCTGTTTACCAAAGATTGTAAACAGCCAAATATACAAACATGTGGCTTCCTGCATAGACAAGATGGTACCTGAAGTTCAAGAAAATTGATGAAGTTTTTATAAGAGCAATATTTTTCTCTGTAGGCACTGTTTCAAGATGTAGAGCTGCAAAGTTTTCGAATTGCTGAGGCCATTATAATATTTGCCCAGCATGAATTCTTTGATCAAGTGTTTTTTGAGAGTCCAATTTTGAATGGGTGATAGACTCTGCACAGGAAGAATCACTTCCTATGGTGATGACTTACCCGAACTGAACTAGACAAATATACTGGGAAAAGGAATCATGGTTTCACAGTAACATCTCACCAATTTTTTTTTTTTACAGAAGCCCTAAAATAGGAGCGAACAGACTTACTGTAGTAAAAATCAATTATAAGTTATGTGAAGTCTCACAGAAATGGGAAGTGGTAAAGCATTTGCATAGCTAACCAACAAGTCAAGTAATATGAGTGTCTCATGGGGGAGCATAATGGATCCACATAGGACTGTGATTGAACTGGCATCTCTTGGTCTAAGTGTGCTTCTTAATGACCTGTGAGGGACTGATAGCTAATGAGATTGGATATTCCTAGAGCAAAAGAAGCTATCAAACATTGAACCAGATCAGGAACTTCTGTCTTCAAGAAAGAAGGCAAAGAATCAAATTAACAATGTGGAAGCCGTACAGAAATATTTGATGGAATGAAATGGGAACATACATTGAGAATTTACAGAAATAAATCTTACTCTTAAAAAATGAGTAATAGTTGATATCATTAAAGAACCTGATAGTTGATAGAATAGTGAATTTGAATTGCTTCAGGGTTCAAATGTAAATTTATCTGAGGATTTTTAAACTACTTTTCAGATATATGAGCATAGTTTATCATTTCTGTGGTGATAGCTCTCCTACAGCATTTTTCAATAGGACAAAATTGACATTGGAAACATAAATGTACAAAAGAATTCATGAAGTATTTATTAAGTGTCTAGTAGGTGCAAAGCACTAGGCTAAATTCTGGAAACACAAATGGAAAAGCAAGACAGTCCCTCCTCTCAAGGGGCTCACATTCTAATGGGTGAGACAGCACATATGGAAAATATCAGCTATGCATAAAACGGAGAGATTCCATGGTCCTTAGGGTGCAGCAGCAAAGTGGATAGTGGTATCTCTTTTTTTAATGTCATTTCAAATTAAAAAATCCCATTTGTTTCCCAGTTTGAACCATTTTACAAAGTCAAAGACTTTGTGAGGAAGAAGTTTCTTTCCTGGGTCTTCAACAGCTGTAGCACCTGAAGAAGTTGTCAAGCTGCATTTGCACAGGATTTGCTTCCTAGGGTAATGTCTAAAATCATGAGGCTGAAAGCATTGTGATTGCTGCTGAGGTTCAGGGTGTGAGGGGATTTGGTGGTCTAGGTGGCCATTGTGGTTTGACTTGCCTGACACATGTAGCCTCTCATTTCTTCCTCAGGGTATCTTGCTACTTCTGCTAAATTGGCTTGCTTGCTCTGTGGATGACAGTTGATAAAGATGACTGACCCCTGCTTAGCAAGAGTTATTTATCTGGATGATGGCTTTGATGGTAAATATTAATGTAATTCTTCCACCCTTCCTGCTGGCTCACCTAGATGTCTAGGGGTTGCTCTGACCACTATTTCTATGAGTCCAGGTAATGACAGTTCTTGAACTAAAGATAATGGCACATCATATAGTCATGAAACATAGTATAATGCTTCTAAATACAGAATACTTTTACACATTTATCCAAGGACTGTAGATTAGAATTCTGCCACAAATATTCCTCCTGACTAGGAGGGCTATAAAACTATGCAAAACCTTTGATTCTGCAAGAACACTACTAGGTCTATATCCCAAAGAGATCATAAAAAGTGGGAAAGGACCCATATGTACAAAAAATATTTATAGCTAAATTTTTGTGGTGGCAAAGAATCAGAATTTAAGGGGATCCCCATCCATTGAGGAATGGCTGAACAAGTCGTGATAACTGACTGTAGTGGAATACTATTGTTCTATAAGAAATGATGAGCAGGGGGATTTCATAAAAACTTGGAAAGACTTATATGAACTGATGATGAGTGAAGTGAGCAGAACCAGGATAACATTGTACACAGTAAGAACAACATCATACAATGATCAATTATGATGGAATTAGCTCTTCTCAGTAATACAATGATCCAAGACAATTCCAAAAGACTCCAGTGGCAAAGACTGCCCACATCCAGAGAAAGAACTGTAGAGTCTGAATGAATATTGAAGCACACTATTTTCTCTTTTTTGTTGATTTTTTGCTTTTTCTTTCTCATGGTTTTCCCCTTTTGTTCTGATTCTTCTTTCACACCATGACTAATGTGGAAATATGTTTAACATGACTGTACATGTATATACTGTGTCAGATTGCTCACTATATTGAGGATGGGGGAAGGAAGGGAGGGAGGAAGAAAATTTGGAACTGAAAATCTTATAAAAATAAATACTGAAATTATCTTTCCATGTAATTGGAAAAAAAATAAAATGCTATTAAGTGAACAAAAAAAAATCCCTCCTGGTGGCAAGTCTTGTTTAATATTATCTGTTTGTTACATACTCTTCACTCATTTTTGGCATGTGCAAGAAATTAATCTATGTTGGAAAATGCAGCCAATCATGATGTTGATTTCAGTTAGTGAAATCTTCCATTTTCTGTAAATCTATGAAGATGATACAACTGAAACATCAGAAGGAAATGCTACAAAGCTAGATATTTCCAAAAATGGTACCAATTAGACAAAGTTCCATGTGGCAAAAGATACATTTAATGAGGCTTTGGAGTTTTGTCCTACTTTTTTTCAGCTCATTTTCTGTATCTGTCTAATATAGAAGACACCGAGTCAAGAAAGCATCATTACCTTCCTTTTTTTATTATTTTACCCTAGCATCAATTATTCCTTTGGCTTGTAAGTTTTAGATGCTTCTCATAAATTGGCAAAAGGTGTAAGAGACCCAACAATTTAGTTCTCATTAGCTTAAATATTCCTTCCAACAAAATTAAAAGCCACTGAAAAGTAGCTTAAATCAGTAGATATATATTTATTATATGAATAGATAGTGGTTTTAATTATACTGTGTCAAACATATAACAAACATAACGCATAGGATGTTGAGCTTAGATGCTAAGACCTTGGTTAAAACACTGACCATAACATTCATAAGTTGAATGATTCTGGGAAAGTCATATAGTCAACAAGTCAAAAAGCATTTAGGAAGCACCTACTTTGTGCCAGATGCTGTAATAACTGCTGGGAATGCAAAAAAAAAAAACAGAAAAACAGCCCATTCTAAAAAAACTTAAAGCGTAGGGAGGGAGACAACATGAAAACGACTGTACAAACAAAATATAGACAAGATAAAAATATCTAAGGCAGCATTTGAATCCAGAGCTCCCTGATTTTCACATATCTAGTGTTCTTATTTAGCCATCTTCAGAATGCTCTGAATTGTTATTACAAATGTGACTGTTCTAACATCATCCTCCTTCATTACTAGTAACTAAACCCCTCTTGTACTGGATCCAAGAGGACTGTGTTCAAGAAGTACTTCAGTGTATGTAACATAAAGAAAAGAGTTTTGTCCACCAATTCAAGCTGATTTGTGAAGATTGTCTTTGTTCAGTCATTTTCAGTTGTGCCAGACTCTTCACAACCCTTTTTGGCAAAGATACTGGACTGGTTTGCCATTTCCTTCTCCAGCTCATTTTTACCAATGAGGACACTAAGGTAAAGAGTGACTTACCTAGGACCATACAGTTAGTGTCTAAAGACTCGTCAAGATGAGTCTTCCTGACTCCAGGCATGGCACTCTATCTATTGTACCACCTATTTTATGGTTTATGAGGAAGCCAGTATCGATACTGTGCTCCTTTTCCCCAATATCAAGCTCCACCTATGGGGACAGAAACACTTGGGAAGGTTTTGATCCCATTCTTTATTATTCTAATAGTGTCTGAAAGTGATTTCTTTAACCTAGAGCAAGTTTGAAACACCACAAACTCAGACACAACAGAGACAACAAAATGTCTCCTGCCCCATTCTTCAGCACTGCCCCCTTCCCAGCATATGCTGCCATGTCTCCTCCCCTCCCCCCCCACTGGCACCTTAAAAAAAAAAAATTTCCCAATTTTCCGGAACTAATTGTATGATTATTTTCCAAAAGGACAAAGGAGGAAATCATAGAGGACTACATCCAACTCAGGTGAAGGTCAAGTCCTAATACCTAACTAAAGAGATATTAAAATTTAGTAAAAATAATACTAGACCTGTGATCAGGAAGACCTGTGTTCAGCTCTTGTCTTTGATATTTACTGGCCGAATGACCATAGGCAAGTCACTTAACTCCTCTGAGCCCCCCAGTTTCTTATCTATAGAATGGGACTAATAATACCTATAAAATCTCCTAATTGGCATTAATTAATTATCTCTAAATTATTATTACATCATTAATATGACTCCATTGCTAGCTCTGCGCACCCCGCCCCCCAACAAAAGCATATGCATAATCCCAAGAAGGACTTGAAGAAGGAAGAGGACAAGGAACATGACTCAGCTTTGTTTAATTCTTTTGGGTTATGTTTCTTTTCTTTTTTTTTTTTGCTTTTTTTTGGAGGGGGGAGGCAGGGCAACTGGGGTTAAGTGACTTGCCCAAGGTCACACAGATAATAAGTGTTAAGTATCTGAGGCTGGATTTGAACTCAGGTCCTCCTAACTCCAGCGCCAGTGCTCTATTGGATTACATTTCTTTATGTTTGTAAAGTACAAGTTGAAATGTTCAAGAAGTCTGAATTTTAGTGTCTATTAATGAAGTTCATTTTATTTCTTGTTTTATAGTTAATTTTATTGGTCATTTCTGCTTTTAAATCACCTTCTCCTCCCTCACCTAAAAAATCCACCTCTTATAAAAAACACTAAAAAGAATTTTTTTAAACCCAGAGTTAAGCAACACAAATGAAGATATCAATGAAATCTAATAGTACATGCAGTATTTAGAAAACATAGTCCCCCACTTTCTTTTTTTTTTTAATTTTAATTTATTTTCTTGGTTACATCATTCATTTCCACAAGGTTTTGAGTTACA
>JAQQSW010002725.1:0-14876 GCA_028646575.1 Pseudocheirus occidentalis
AATTCATATAAGTCCAATATCATTATAATACGTTACTTGGTCCCAAAATTATACTAAATAATACGAGGGTCTGTAAATGCACATTTTCACTGCAAGGTAGCGTCGAGTAACTGGTAGCCAATGTCCAGAACGGTTCAGAGTGCAAAGGGTTAAGCATCCAGGGATCTCTGTGGTTTTTGTTTTTGGTTACTGAGAAAGACCAGCAATTTGTTATTTGCTAGCCTACTTAATAAATTGATTGTTAATTACCCAGACACTCATCTCTTGGGTTTTTTCACATGTCATAGAACAAAGCATATTTCTCTCCTCTCATTGGAAATGATAAAATAATAGAAGAATTAAAAGAATAAAAATAGCAATAGAAGAATTAAAAGAAAAAGTAATAACAGAAGAATTAAAACAATAATTAAATGAAAAAATTAAAAGAATTAAAATTTTTTTTAATTTTAAAAATACTTACTAATTAAATTAAACTTAATTAAATAGAGATTGTCTAAAAGATAGGATAATCAATATAATCAAATGTAGGAGAAAAGTCCAAAAGGATGAGACCTAGAAAATAAATTACTAGAGTTGCCCTGATATGACAACTGCAAAAATAGGAATGAATAAAAAATATTTAAGTTCTTATAAACAACTATATTAAATGTTAAATTAATTCACATTACCTGGGTATATAACTGTTAGAATGAATGATCGCAACAGCATGTTTTAGGGAAAGTCACTCTGATATTTAAACTTATAATAAGTAATACAAAAAATTAATAATATGAACAACAGAGATAACCAAGAATCTATATGAACTATAATCATAGCATGGTCTTTTGAAATAAATGTAAGCTTACTAAATGTTTATATTTTAATGTCTAAAATCTATTCTGTTGCTTACAGCTACTTTAACAAAACTTAATATTGGCATTCCCACAATAAATATAGACACACTGATTCTGTTAAATGTGTAAATATAAAATTTTTTTGGCGTGTTACATAGCTACTAAAGGAAATACCCCCATTATGTTTACTTTGCTAAACATTTTCAATTATTCTAAATTTTTAAAAATAGTTATTTCTCATTTACATGTTGTTCCATTGAATCTTCAGTTGCATTTGACCAAATCTTCTGTGGAACTGTAATTTGAAGCAGGGCTTGCTGAAAACCTGTAATAAGCAAAAAGTTTTAATATCTTAATACCTTTCAACTTATACTGTCATCTTTCATTTGCAAATATAATTTTAAAGTTAATTCAATTCTCTTAAAAGTGTTATGATTTCTCTAAGTTATTTCTTTTTATGATATTTTTCTCTGACTTTACTATTAAGCATAGTATAGTGAAATAGAACAGGAACTGGAGTTAACAGCCCTGTGACCTTTGAAAAATTCTCGTATCTCCAGTTTCCTCATCTGTAAACTGGAGATATTATCATTAGCATTACTACTTCACTTGGTTGTTGTGAGTAAAATCCTTTGAAAAATTGTTATTTCCATTCTTCCAAGGAGAAACCAAACTAGGATTTTCTTCCTACTATCTCAGTCAGAGAATAAACATTTATTATGCCTCTACTATGTGCCAAGCTGTTGAATGCAACCATCAGAGGGGCTACCTGACTGCGACCCCCATGTCTGGCGCAGGTTGAAGCCCATCTTGTGGTTTTTCTGCAAATCTGTTGTTGCTACTCCTGGAGCCTGCTGTTCTGACCAGATGTCACTACTTCCCAAAGCTCCCCAGCTTTGTGTATGGCCTTTCAGCTATTTTGCAAAACAGCCTATTAAACAGCTTTAAGAGACTGCCTTCTATGAGACTCCCTCCTTGTTGAAATATTTAAAACCTGACCCTTTTGCCCCTCCCGGATATCCCAGTACTTTGGGGCTGCAGTCCTCTTTAAGTTGACAGTGGTAAGCACTGAAAAAGAAAGGCAAAAAGATAGTGCCTGCTTTCAAGGAGCATATAGTGTCTGGGGTAAGATCCAAACTCAGGTCCTTCATGATTTCAAGTTCACTACATCATGGATAATCAAAAAAATACTGCAATAACTTCACCAAGGAGGTAGAACGGCATGGCAAATGTACAATTTTTTAGACTTAGGCCCTTCTAAAGCTGATCCAATTTCATCAAATGATAACAAATGCTGATGTTCTTAACAAACTAAGTGGACAATCAAGTCTTCTATACAAGACCCATCTTCTTTTTTCCCCCTTCAAAGATAAGGCCTTTTATATTTATTGAAAAGGGGCACATGATACAGAGGATAGTGTCCCAGGTGTTAAGTCAGAAAGACTCATCTTCCTGAGGTCAAATCTAGACTCAGATATTTACAAGATTTGTGATCCTGGACTTACCCTGTTTGTCTCAGTTTTCTCATATGCAAAAATGAGCCAGAGAAGGAAACAGCAAACCACTCCAGTATCTTTGCAAAGAAAATCCTAAATGGGGTCACAAAGACTCCAACACAACTAAATACAACCGAACAACATCAATTTATTGAATAATTTAAATATTTTTTTCACTCCAGCCCAAGACCTATTCTAGAAGCCTATACTTCAGGAAGTACATGACACCCATTAAAACTAGATGTCTGAGGGGTGGCTAGGTGGCTCAGTGAGTAGAGCACTGGCCCTGGAGTCAGGAGGACCTGAGTTCAAATCTGGCCTCAGACACTTAACACAAAAACTAGTCGTGTGATCTTGGGCAAGTCACTTAACCCCAACTGCCCTCCAAAAAAAAAAAAAGCACAAAACTAGATGTCTGTACTGATTTGTGAATTCCCTTCTCTTAGATATTTTATGCCCAAGAAATATCTTCTCCCTTCCCTCTATCTCAATGTGGTTTCCCAGGGAAGTGAATAGCTTAGACCTACCAATCAATCAATTAACATTTATTAAGCATCTATTATGTGCCAGGTATTCAGCTAAATGCTAGGGATATAAAAGAGGGGAAAAAAATAGGTCTTTTAATTACTGGTATTGTATTGTATTGTATCCTATGGTTCAATTGGTCCTGGCTCTCCTTCCTATGCTTTTTATAGTAATTTATCAAACATATTTCATTCCAATCTTAAAATTCAATAAAAATTTACTGAGTTATGTGCATAACATTTCCTAGATGAAGTGAGGGATACAAGGAAGTATTAACATGTCATCTCTCTTTGAGGAATTTCTAATTTATTGGCAGGAAATGACATTGTTAGAATAGTCCAACTAAACAGCAGAAAAGGTTTGGGCTTCTGTTTTTAGTGTAAGCAGGACAAAGATATGACAAAAATGGCATTAACACTAAGAGTTTATATTCCTATTGCACTTTTAGGTTTGCAAACTGTTTTATATCTCTTTTACCCTCAGAGAAATCCTATTAAGTAGATGTTATTACTATTCCCTTTTCACAGATGAGGAAGTTGAAGTTCAGAGAGATTAAATTACTTGTGCCAGGGTCACACAGCCTTTAGCCATGTCTAAAGCAAGATTTGAACTAGGTCTTCCTGACTCCAAGTCCAGTACTCTAGCATAACACAACATTATACAATAGAAATTAAGTTACCTAGCAATACTAGAGAAGGTAAAAATCAAAATAATGAAGAATTAAGAGGCTATTGAAATAATCCAGACAATGCAAGGATAAGGACTTGAATGAGAAAGCTAGTAGCAGGAATGGAAAGAAATACTGAAGTGTAAAGGTGACAGGACTTGATAAATAACTGGACATGAGGTGAGAGGGAGAAATAAAAAATTACTGACATCCTGAGTAACTGCAAGGATGGAGAAAAAAATCAGTTTGAAGATAGAGAACACAGAAGTAAACTAAGAGTTGAATAGCTCCTTCTCTACTTCTTAACTGGTCCATATACCCCAAGTAGCAGTTTTATCCCTTTTTTGATCCTCTTCTTTTCCTCAATAAAACTTTTTTTAAAAAACAATCTTTAGTTGTTCTTAGCTTTCTTTGTTCTTCGTCAGCTCACTGTATGCTTTAGCATTCCTGGTATCCTTACAGAACTATGGTTAAAACTTATATATACATACACACAGACACAGACACAGACACAGACACACACACACACTCTCTCTCTCTCTCTATACTCTGCCCCCTAATAGACTGAATGTGGTCACATGGAGCCTGCGGGGAGGCTTGTTTTGTTACTTTGTAATTGGGCAGTGGGTCAAGAGGGCTGTGACATTCTCTGACCTAAGAGAAGGCTATATATACACACCCTGAGTGAGGCTTTGCTTTGGAGCTCACTTTGAGAAGAGTTGTGATTTGGCCAGATAAGACTCTGGCAAGCCGTTGACCGCCCCTCCCCCCCCTCCCCGGCTTTGAAAAACCCAGATGTTGATGCTTCCTTCTCTGGTAACTTGAATAGGTAATGGATGTGATGGTCAGATGGCTGGAAGCCCATCTGCTGATCTGTTTCTTGGTCTGCTTGTAACTTATGTTTGTAACTTGTTCTTGTAACTTGGGTTTATATTCTCTGGAGTTCAGGGTGCTTACTTTTCCCCCTGAACTAGGTAAATGAAATGTTTGTTTGATTAAAGAAAGATTGTTAAAGATTGAGTTGCTTTCCTTTAGAAGAGCAGATCTAAGAACCTGTGCTAGCAGCCACCCTGGGTATGCTAGGGTGCTTGCTGATACAGACTCCTACACCACTGAAATTATAGGCCTAATTAAAAAAATAATAATAACACTTGCCCTTGTTTCCATTTTCTGCATATGTCCTTTTCTTAAGCTAAAATAAAAGAGGGGAAATGTAATGAGATAATGCTTAATATTTTCCCTTATATTCTCTACATCTGTCAGATAATAAAGAAGCCATCTTCTATGGCTTGTTGCTTGCAAATTCCTGTGTCTCCCCTACTAATACTCTAAATAAGGATGCTCTTAGTGAATGTGTAGATTTACACGGGGAAAAAGAAAACACTTAGGTCAGTAACTGCTGATGTTCATTTAGGGGCCTAAAGGATGAAGGCTGCCAAGTTGGCCACAGTGCTTGGGTACAGAAGTTACACTGAACTGAAAGGGAGATAGGGCAAACTGCCTGCCAAGAGCTCCTAAGTGAATTTAAGCCAGGGCAGTGAGGACTGGTTGTCATAATAGCATTACTATGCCAATCTCACTTGTACAGTTGATGCCATCCAGAGAAGTTACCATATCTACGCTGCTCCTCTCCTTTAAAAGTTGGCTTTTGAAATTTACAAGGCAAGTGAATGTTGAGTTTGTCACTGAAGCAACAGTAGGTGTTTGAGTGGTGGTTTTTTTGTTTATTTCCTACATGCTAACTTTCTGAGCTCAAGATTTCTCTTACCAAAATGAAATCTAGAAGCATCTTGGGTATTTTTGTATGGTTGGTAAAAGTAATCACCAACTCCTCTCTCCAGTTCAGCTCCTCACCTAGTCTAAGACAATTTCTCACCAATGAAAAGGGTAATAATGCCCATTCTCTCCTCTTATTTATATAACCTGCCTTGGCTCTCTGTCCACAGGTACTAAAAATGAAAGTGGACTGGATCATCTTAAAGAATTTGAAAACTCCTTTAACGACCCCAGTCTTCTCTCAGAAACAAAAGCTTTTTTTTTTTTTTGAATGCCAGTATCCTACCAGAGTTACTGTATGGATATGTCAACTACACAACACTAAAATTTCTGTAGAGAGGTTAATCAAGAAGGACAAAGACTAAGAAGAGGTCATTAGATTTGGCAATTAAAAGGTCATTTGGAGGGCGCAGGAATAATTAAAATGAAAAGGTCAGATGACAGATTGCAAAAGGGTTAAAACAGCGAGAAAATATAGAGAAGTGGACATATCCAGCATACAGTTTTCTCAAAGAGTTTATCAAAGAAGAGACATAGACATACAGGATAAAAACTAGTGGGAGTGATCAGATCAGTTGAGGATTACTTTAAACAAAAGAGGCAGATAAATTTTAGGGATTAGCAAAAGAGGAGCAATCTGCTGGAGACAGGAAGAGATGAGATCCTAAAGGGGGGTTGGGGGGAGGGAGCCTGGTCATGGAGAGACAAAAGGCTTTTCATAAAAGTGGCAAAGGAAGAGATAGAAGAAAACGTGTGATTTGAATTGAAAAGAGGGGACAAAAAGTGAATGGCCTCAATTTTTAAATGAAGTATGAGTCGTGATTCTCAGCTAAAGTCAGGGGAAGGGATCCCATGGAAGACTAGAGCAAGGATGAAAAGGTATGAAATAACTGCTATCCTGAATAGGACAGCAACTTAGGGAGGTATAGAAGGATTATCCTGATGTAGTGAGGGCCCAAATCAGCAGAGTATATTTGGATTTCAACAAAGTATTTGACAAAGTTTCCTGCTTTGTGAGTAAAAAGAAAGTCAGATGATGCTTGAGTTAAATGGAATGAATGAAGACAGGAATATTCTGATGCACATATCTCTGCCCCTGTGTTGCTCAACATTTTTATCAGGGACTTGAGTGAAGGCATAGCAGGCATGTTTATCAAATTTACAATTATAGGAATCTGAAAGGTATAGCTAGCATGTTGATCACATTTTATATACATATATATATATATAAAAATCTCAACAAGCTGAATTATTAACTAAATCTAAATAAGATAGGAATATAAGAACAGATACACAGAAAACATTTATTAATCACTATGTGTTAGGTTCTATGCTAAGTGCTGGGATTGGAGAAATGATTAATGAAAACCCTATTTTATTCCAGTGAGTATTAATCAGCCTGATAAAATTCCATGGTAGTGAGTACCTCTACTCTTGTTTTTCTTTGTTGTGGTGATCAAGCCCAGAATGGTGGAAGTGACTCAATGAAATGGAAAGTTCCCCCATCCCCAGTTATTTCTGTTGCTCTTCTGTTCCTTATCATCTCTACTGACCAACATGAGGAGATGGACATGAGCCATCTCATGGCCAGTTAAGTGAACCTGTTTACCAGCCTGTAGCCTGCCTTCCTGTTGGCCCAAAGACCCACATAGATGTTTTGACATTTATTTATCAGCCCAGCCCATAGGTCTGCTCTTTCGCTCTGTAGCCTGAAAGGTCAAGATAGGTCTGTCAGGGTTGCTCGTAGGATCATTTGTCAACCAATGGGAATCTGTATTTTGTGTAGATTCTCCTGGAGGGTCAAGGACAAGACTCATCAATCAAATGAGACTATATTTTTAGTTTGTTTCATCTGTTTGTCTGAGTGCCAAGCACTGGAGGAAGGGGACATCTCAGATTTTGAAGATCTGAGTTCTACTACATTTGAGGGGAACCATATGCCCTTTAATAAAGTGCTGTTGGCTTGGAGCACTGCTTCAGAGGTTTTTCTTTCTGGTAGGATAATTTTGGACTCCACAGTAATACAAATACAAGCAAGCAAAATAATCACTCAAGGACTATTACATTATAAAGTGGAGGAGAATAAACATAAAATTGGGGAGAGGATATCTTTATGGGCAATGCTATTGATAAGAAAGAGGAGGAAGCTTAGAAGAAGTTTGGAGAATTGAACTGTGAGTGAAGTATGTGAGTATGGCTGAACACCTTCCTAAAATATTGGGCCAGGGAAGCAATTCACTATCAGGAAAGAATGCAGAAGGACAGTTTTTTCACCACAGGAAGGCAGCCAGCTGGCAAAGAGTAGAAGTCAAAGTTGAAAGCAACTGACTGGTGAAGAGGAGGAGGCAGAGAAATCTAGAGCACTGAGTTGTGACAATAAATTCCATACTTGGGCTCAAAAAACAACAACTGTATAATCATAAGTTATAGCTAGACACATGGCTGTCCAGTAGTTTCAGTAAAAAAAAAAAATATGGGAGTTTTTAGTGGACTACAAGTTCACTATGAATTATGCACATCACATGGCAGCAAAAACTGATAATGTGATCATAGGCTACTTTTCCAGGGTAAATCAGTAAGGAACTAGGAGGGAAAGACAGTAAGTAGGTGACATGTGTCAGGCAAGTCAAACCACTACCATCTTCCTTCAAACCCCGAGCCCTGGGAATGGCAATGCCACCCCTCAACCACCAATCCTGCTTCTTGGCTCCTATAGCCATCATTCAGAGGAATAATCTCTGTAGAGAAGGAGCAGGCATTTCTCATCACTAGCAATGCTACTACTGTGAATGTAAGCAAGGTAAGCAAGTCCAACAACCTCAGGAATGAGTATCCTAGACATACTTCTAGTTCAGTCCTACAACCTTCACCTAGGAAAGCAATTGGTGTCCTTCAGCCCCAACCTTCAGCAGGTCCTACAGCAACCATAGCTACTAAAGACCCAGA
This sequence comes from Pseudocheirus occidentalis, assembly GCA_028646575.1. Taxonomy (NCBI): domain Eukaryota; kingdom Metazoa; phylum Chordata; class Mammalia; order Diprotodontia; family Pseudocheiridae; genus Pseudocheirus; species Pseudocheirus occidentalis. The sequence continues at coordinate 8,244 of JAQQSW010002725.1, forward strand.
AAAGAAAGAAAACTTGCCATCAAAGTCCTTGGTACTGTGAAATGGTTCAACAACAGAAAGAGAAATGGTTTTATCAGTGGAAATGAAATTTTAAAAGATGTATTCCGGGCTGCTAGGTAGCACAGTGAATAGAGCACCAGCCCTGGAGTCAGGAGGACCTGAGTTCAAATAGAGCCTCAGACACTTAAAACAAAACTAGCCATGTGACCTTGGGCAAGTCACTTGACCCCAATTGCCCTACCTTCCCCCCTACAAAAAGCAATTAAAAAAAAAAAGATGCATTCCTACTCTAAGAACCTGGCATGGCTTTATATAACATACTCACAGTCCTCTACTATGTGAGCTCTTTGAGACCAGGGGCTATTTCCACTTTTTATTTTGCATCTGCAATTCTTAGTACATTGATTTACATACAGCAAATGCTTAATAATTATTCTTTCATTCATTCATTGAGAGGCATAGTGTGCAAAATGAGGGAGGGAAGAGTTCCACTGTACTCTCTTGGTCAGGCTACTCCTGAAGTACTATGGTCAGATCTGGACATCACATTTTGTAAGGACAATGATTAAGTTGCAGAACACCCAAAGGACAGGGATCAAAGCAGTAAAATGCCTTCATATCATGTCACTGAAGGAAACTGGGATGTCTAACCTGGAAAAGGGAAGATGGAGATGGAGGCAGGAGAAATCCCAACCATTATCAAGCTTCTGGAAATACTATCCTTGGAAAAGGAACTGCACTTGCTCCCCTTCATTTCAGAAGGTACTGGTGCGACACAGACACAGGCAGACAGGCAGACAGACAGACACAGACAGACAGACAGACAGACACACACACACACACACACACACACACACACACACACACACACACACACACACCTGTCAGAGACCTTTCTAAAGGTATTGATTCAATGGTCTCTCCCGGGATCCCTCCCAATTCTATGAACTGTGATTCGGGTCCCACGTGCGGTTCCCTGCCTCCTAGCTCTGACTCCAACTCCCAGCGGGACCTTTACCGGATCCTGGCCAGTTTCCTCTCTTATATAACAGGATTTGTGTGATTCCTACTGGATATGGACAATTTGGAGTTTGTACAATTTGACTCTTTTTGTAGAACGCACTCGGAGGCTTTCTGACGTTCCTGCCGGCTCTCGCTCTCTGGACCGAGCCAGATGGACAGGCCGAAAGTTGCGAAGGCAGCGATCAAATCTGGTGTCCGACTTTTACTGGATGTGTGACTCTGGGCAAGTTTCCTCCACCGTAAAATGGAAATAATAATTCCACTCTCCTCCCTGGGGGTTACTGCAAGGCCACTGAGATGACGTTTGTCAAACGTTCCCTTCCTTTTTGGGTCCCCAAAACTGCTGGCTCAAGGAAGATGGTTCGGACCCCGCCTCCTCCAGCTGCCCCAAGAAAAGTCTGGGAAAAGGTTAGGAGCCAATGGGGACACTTACTTTGTGCTGCACACAAGGCCCCGAGCAGTACCAACAGAGGTAACATGACGCGGCCGTGGGGCGATAGTGCAGGATTCACAAAGCGGCGGTTGGACTCTTCTCGAAAGGCGTTCTCCAGCAAACGCGCGTGCGCAAATACTTCCCCAGTGAGGCCTGGGCACTCCCGCGAGAGCCCTAGGGCGCTTGCGCATGGGGGAACCTGTACGTGCTGGTGAATCCCAGAGCACTTGCGCACGTGCTGGAGCTGGGTTTTGGCCGGGAGCTCTGGGAGGTTTCACACAAGTTCGGGGGAAGCAAAGAGTGGAGGATGCGTGCAAATGAGTGATAAAGATTTTCAGGAAATTTTAGATATGTTGTTAACATGGTTTGGAAGAGGGACATGGACTCTGGAATCAGAGGACCTAGGTTCAAATCCCACCCCTGATGTTTACTACTTGGATACTACCTTGTAGTATCTTCATAGTAAAGATACTACTTTTACTACCTTGGATAAGTCACTTACATACCCTGTGCTTCAGTGTCCCCATTTGTAAACTGGGGAGAGGGGGGATTAGAGTAGATGGCCTGTGAGGTCCTTGGGTAAATGGACTTATGAGAGGAGGAATTCACCATGACATTCACCGATGTGTACATATAAGCACCTTTCTGAGTGCTGAGGATGCCACATGGTTCAGATAAAATCTACTGCTCTACTGTGTGATTGATTCCCTCGATAGGAACTGGTCCACTAGATGAGAACTGACTGATACCAAGTAAGTTTGGGCTAGTGTGCTCCCCAGGCACAGGGAAAGAGAAATAGCCCCTCTTGACATAAAATCCCCTAACATCCCAGCAGGTCATAGAAGGCAGTGATCATAGCTAGATGTTTTCACTAGGAGAGCCCATTAAATGCTAAAAACAATAGTCATCAATGAGCCCAGTGGTGCCCTGGGAATGTGTTCATAGCAGTTCCATTTTTCTTCTTTTGAAGAATGCACTATATTGTAAACCCTCTAAGTCATGCAAAACCTATTTCCATATTAATTACATGAAAACAAACATACAAAAACAAGTAAAATAAAGTGGGGGAAAGTATGCAACAATCTGCACTGAATTTTCATCAGTTTTCTCTCTGAAAGTGGATAGTATTTTTCATCCTGAGTCCTACAGAATTGTCTTGGATGGTTTGCCTGGAGAAACTGGAAGCATGAATATGGTTTAAGATTCCTGCTTAAGGAAATTGCATTAGCCTGGCTCTCCCTCTTCACATATTGATTGTTTTTCTTCAGAGTTTGCATGATTGTCTGTAGGTTTGTTCTCACTCAAAGTGCCTGCTTTGACTTGTAAGCTCTAAGAGCATCAGGGTTGCATCTTTCAAGCTATTTTTATTCTCCTCATCAAAGGCACTGTCTAAATGTTTTTAAACTTTCCTTGAGACCTCATGTAAAAAAAAAAAAGCCTGTATTGAGTAGGTAAATGTCCATTGCATGTCTGCTGAATGAGCTCAAGGACCTAACATTTGGACAAAATGCCTTTACTTATTGCCGCTACAATAAGATATAAAAACCTCTGTTTAGCAATTAAAGCTCTCCACAGTCTAGCCTCAACCAGCCTTTCCAACCATCTTACACATTGGTGTTCCCACTATGTTAATAAGCCTTATTAAGCACCTGTTAAGTGTGAATCTCTGTACTAAGTACTAGGGATACAAAGAAAGGCAAAAGATAGCTTTTGCTCTAGAGGAGCTCTCAGTCTGATGGGAAAGACAACATGAAAACAACCATTCAAACAAAATTCATGCAGGAAAATGGCGGTGATTAACAGAAGGGAGGCACTAGTCTCAAAAGAGATCAAGAAAGGTGTTTTTTTTTTAACTGGAATTTCATGTGAGATTTGAAGGAAACAAGAGTGGGCAGGAGGTGGGCATGAGGAAGGAGAGAATTCTAGACAAGAAGGACAGCCAGTAATAATGCTGAGTCAGGAGATGGAATATCTAGTGTGAAAAATAGGAAGAAACTGACCCCAGAGTACTTGGAGGGGGAATAAGGTATTAGAAGACTACAAAGGTGGAAGGCGGCTAGATTATGAAGGCCTTTAAACACAAAATATAGGATTTTTATATTTTAGCCTGGAGGTAAGAGGGAGTCAGTTGGTCAATAAGCATTTATTAAGAGTCTACTATGTGCCAGGCACTGTACTAAACACTGGAGAAGTCAGTCTGTGCTGTCAAGGAGCTCTCAGCCTCATGGGGAGGACAACATGAAAACAATTATGTGGCACACCTCTCAACACCCTCTCCCTTGACTCTGTCACCACCCTGGTGCAGGCCCTTATCGCTTCACCCCTCAACAAATGCAATAGTCTAATGTTTAGTCTCCCTGCCACATGGGTCTCTGATCATATTACCCTCCTACTCAATAAATTCCAGTGGTTCCCTATTACTTCCAAGATCAAATATAAATTCCTCTGTTTGGTTTTTAAAGTCTTTCATTACCTTCTACCCCACTCCACCTGTACACCATTTCCAATCTTCTTATTTATACCTTACACCTTCACCACTGTATGCTCTGCACAGGATATAAAATAAACTCACATCAGCTTTTCAGTATATTGTCAACAAAACCCAGGAGGAAGAAATGTAAAGAAAAATCATATATTTAAAACAAATCCAGAACTTACAAAATACTTGAGTTTCTACTTGCCAAGACATACAGGAGCCATATAAATACAATTACAAAACGCTCTTAGCACAAATAAAGACATCTAAATAAATGAAGAAATATTAATTGCTATACCAATATGCTAAAAATGAAAACACTACCTGAATTAATTTGTTTATTCAATCGTTTGTTCAAAACTACCAAAGAATCATTTTACAGAACTAGAAAAAAATAACAAAATTCATCTAAAATAACAAAAGGTCAAGAATCATAAAGGAAATAGCAAAAGAAAAACAAACCAGAAGGAAGGTGGCCCTAACAGTAGCAGAGCCCAAGCTATGTACTAAAAGAAAATTGTTTCCTACTGCTTAAGAAATGGAGATTGATCAGTGGAATTAGATCATTGATAGTTGATCTGAGGGTTAGATAAATATATATATATATATATATATATATATATATATATACAGAAGCAAATGAGCAAAGCAGACTAGTGATTGACAAACCAAAGATCCCACCTCCTAGGGTAAGAACTCCCTGACAAAAATTGTTGGAAAAATTAGAAAATAACCTGGCAGAAACTAGGTAGAAAGGAACATCTCACAGTATATCGAGATAAGCACCAAATGAGTGTATGACTTCGACATAAAAGACGACTTTGATGAGGTTTGAGTTGTGTTGCAGCGGGTCTTCTCTAAAGAATTACAGACTCAGGTCAATTCCAAACCAGTTGGAAAGATTTATTGTAGTTTTAAGGTTTCACCCTCTGACGAGTGGCTAAGTCCCTTGGAGGAATTTAGCAACTTCAGTAAGGCAAGATGCACAATTTTATAGAGAATATGATACTGATTACATAATTAAGATTTACATGGAATAGAGATATATGATTAATATTAAAAAGGCAGGTGGGGTTTGTTGAGGGATTAGGTAATGGAGGAGGGGTCCCAGCCTTAGCATAACTGCGCATATAGTTACCCATAATGCATACAGTTGGGAGGGGTATGTATAAATGCGAATGATATTACAATAAGCCTCTATACATCATAGGTTTACTCTAGGTCAGTTCTTTACTATCACTGTGCCGGACTAACATAGGGTGGGTCCCTTCTATCGTTAGGTGGTTAATTATCCTCCACATCCTAATGATGCTGTCTTCTAATAGGCTAGCTATTGTGCTCTTGTCTGGTCAAGATGGATGGTTAGGTATTGTGGTCCTGGTTGGGCTAAATGGATAATGCAATTGTGATTGCACATCTGTTCTTGTGGGAAAGGGTCTGGGGGGAGTGCTGGATTTCTGTCACACGGGCACACCTGCTGTTTCTGTGGGAGCCAAGAGTTCTAGTTGTTGTTCTACTGAGAACTTGTTGTTCTAGTGAGCAGTGAGGCATAAGTTAGGACATGAGGTGGGAGGGGAGGTAGAGGGGAGACAAGGTAGATACAGTGGTCCTGTAGTGGAGTTTGGATATTGGGGCTAGGGGTAGTTCTGTTAGGACTCCATCAACATCATAAGCAAATTTCAAGATCAGGAAAGAAAATACCTTTCAGATCGAAGGAAAGAAGAAGAGTTCATGACCAAACAATAAAAAGGTCAATGGCTTGCTTCCTTGAAGACCCAACTCATTTTTATAAATATAGAAAAGAACAGAACAAAATTCTATCATTGGTTATGGGACTGATGGTATCATGGCATTGAGGGATCATGCTTAACTACTTTAATGAAGGCAGGAATACACATATGTGGGATGAAGACCACTCTTTCTGTCTTAAAGGAAGGCTTTATGAATTTATAGCACCTAGCTGAATCCTGAAGCTGCTGATAGTGAACCTGGAATAGCAAACTCATGGGCATATGGTGATGAGATAAGACTACCTTTAACTGGCAAAGGATGAGGTTGAGATGGGACATCAACAAGTTAACACACAAAATCCTTGGATTGTCAGTGGAGCCAGGATCCTTAGCTAGGTCCTAAGCTAGTTCCCTTAGAATTAGAGTGTTTTATCAGAGCATGGAATTTCTACACTCTAGCTCTTTAATTAAAAGTGATTATGAGAAACCTTAAATCTTTGGCATCTAATTCTGAGAGAAAGACTGATCTTTTGAACTCATGAGCTTTTTAGAGACTGAGAAGAGACTGAGGTTTGATATGTGGGGCTGTAGAATGAAATCACAGAGTAAAATCAAATATAAAATACAGAATCAATAATTAATTTTCACAGATTACTTAGATTTCATGGGATCTGTGAACTTGGCAGGAAATGCATCTTATTTTAATTATCCTTTAACTAAAATTTAGCATTTCCCTCAATTGTTAAAAATGTTATTGGAGGAGGACTCCATGGGCTTCACAATTCTGTCAAAGGAATCTATGACATACCAAAACGTTAAGAACTCCTGGCCTCTTTGACCCAGTAATACCACTTTTGGGGTTGTATCCCAAAGAGATCACAGAAGTGGGAAAGGGTCCCATATGTACAAAAGTATTTATTGCAGCTCTCTTTGTGGTGGCAAAAAACTGGAAATTTAAGGGATGCCCATCA
>JAQQSW010002726.1:0-14876 GCA_028646575.1 Pseudocheirus occidentalis
GCAGTCTTCAATTGTCTTGGAAGCATTTGGTGTGGGAGTTCTGAGTTCTGGGCTCTCTTCCTCCCTTTCCATGCTTTGACCCTTTTTATCCATAAAAAAAGGATTCTAGAGTTTTATTGGTGTTTTTATTTTGCTTCCTCTTTCTCATGTTGGCCAGTCAATTAATTGGTTGTTTTTTTAGGTTTGTGAAACTCTGCTTCCAAGGGCAGAAGCTCTGTTCCAAATCACTGGGGTTTTCCCAACTGCCGGAGCTATTAGGGGGGTGTTGCAAGTCCCCCCAGCTTTGGCTTGCTGAAAGTGCACCCCAAGACCAAGATCTGGATCCAGGCCGCTCAACGCAAGAGCACTTGGCCCTGATCAATCAATTTAGCCCCCCTGCAGAGTCCGCAGGCCAGGGGCTCTGAAACAACCTAGTGGGGACCACCTACAGGTCCAGCAGTTCCCTTCCCCCACTGCTTCCTTGCCCCAGGGGCAGATTGGCTGAATTGCTTTACCACCCCCAAATTAATTTTCAAAGTTTTACTTTCACTAACGGACTCTGAGGATTTTAAGATACCCTTAGGGAGGTGCTTTAGATTTTCTTTGAAATTAACTGAAGCTGTGGTTTGGGAGACTCAGCTCCTCCAGGTCGCCCTGAGGCCTAGCCTGGCTGCAGCTGCGGTTTTGGACTTGCTGTTCTCTGCTCTCCTGTGGTGGGAGCTGCCCCTCTCCCATCCCGTTCCTCATGCCTTGGCAGATGTGGAGGTGCTGGAGGCTGTAGAACTGCTGCTGATTGGCTGCGGTGCCCGCTCGGCTCAGCTCAGCCTGGCTCCTTCCCACCATCCCAGGCCTGGCCCTGGTCTCAGCTTCAGGCTGTTCCAGCCTCTGTTCTGCTGCTGCAATGAGCCCCTGCTGCTGAGCTGCCTTCAGCAAGAGATATGTTCTCTGTATTTTTGTGAATCTGAGAGTCCTAGGCTTTCTCTGGGCTCATAATTTTCGGGGTGTTATGGTGGCGGTGTAGGAGCTGCTGGGACCTTGCTGCTTCTACACCGCCATCTTGGCTCTGCCCCGCCAGAGCCAAGATCCTAGTTTGTACATGTATTAAACCATGTAAATGGTTAATAATCTTCAAGGAGTCTGCAGAATGTCTGTGAGTTGTCTGTGTGTCTTTTCTCTATTAATTGATGGGTTTTATGTGTCTGGGAATTAGAATTATTTCATTTTATGTTTAAATATATGTGGATTCTTTCTTTGACTTGGTGGGTAGACAAGGGTTGACTTAAGGGGTGGTTTTGCAAAATGGCACTTAGAGGAACTCCCCCAAATCAAATTCTGCTCTCATAAACGTAAGTGTGTCTAAAATACCTAATTAAACCTATGAAATCACAAGGCTGTGGGAATAAAGCAAAAGATGAAGGCAGTCTTACAGGTACAGAGCTGGAGCTTATTAACATTCCTAACCCCTACATATAGGAGTGCTTTAAGGTTTACACAGGGATTTCCTCACAGCAAATCTGTGAGGTGGGTAATGTTGATATTATTTTATTTCTATTTTTCAGCTGAGCAAAACTTAGGTTAGGAGGTGTTAAAGAGCTTGCCCAAATTTGCCCAGCTAAGTCTCAAAGCAGGGATACAAAATCTAGCTTCCTGCCCCCGGGTTCAGCCTTCTCTGCTAAACCATGCTCTTAGCACCTGTAGTCTGTTATAAGCATCAATTCCTTTCCCTTGGTCATAATCAGTCAATTGCTTTGTTCCTTTAAGCAGGAAATGGGTCAGACCCAAAAGCTGATGTTAAAGACTCCTTTGCTTGGTGTTTGATTGTATCCTGAGGAAAAAATACTGCTGTCTTCACACTAAAGTGCTGCTGTTTCATCTATAAAATGAAGCCTACTGCTTCTGAATTGTAAGGCTTATTTTGAAAATGAGTAATTTTTCATTATTTTGTTCCTTTTATAATACAGAAAAGCAGGGAGCTGTCTTACTGGCTAATGAATTGGTTAGGTAGTGGTGAATGTGGTAGGTTTCTATTATTTACAAAATTAATCACACACAAACACAGACAGTCCTTTGGATGTCGGATTTCAGAGTTCTTCTATGTCATCTCCTTTGTAGCTTTTTATCAGGGCAGCAGTATAGTGTAGACCAGTCTAAAGGCAGAATCAGAAAGGATTCTCTGGGACACTTAAGTTGTCCTTTGTTGGGTTATCTCACTCTCTGTGAGTCTCAGCTTCCTCTTTTGTAAAATGTACTGTAGTCTAGATGATCGGAGATAGGTGTGTGTGTGTGTGTGTGTGTTTCCTTCAACAAATAATAACTCCCTATGAGTGCCCACATTGTTGTTTAGTCATTTCAGTCATGTCTGACTGCTCATGACCCCCTTTATAAAATGACAATAATAAGAGCTAGAGTAGTTTTTGCAGGGTGACTGTGAAGAGCAGATGCAGTAGTGTTTACAAAGTGCTTTGTAAGCTTTTCAGTCGTGTAGAATTTTGAGTTATTCTGTTCTACCATATTGAAGCACAAGAGAAACAGTGAGGTGGCAGACAGAGGTCTGAAGCTGGACTCAGAAAAACCTGAGTTCAAGGCCTGACTCTTAGGCATACTACCCCTGTGGCCATAGTCAAAACCATTTAAGCTTGCATTAACCCCCAGGCAGTTTTAATACAATTAATTACAGAGTACAGTTATTCCTTCCACCTGGTGACTTTTCCTATTGTGGTTTTGATATATCTCAGGATGACATAAGAAACTAAATGGGAATTTTGGGGAGTCAGAAGTCACAAATGACACAGAAAAAGTATTCTTACTTAACATTGACCTACATATAGGTTATGACCAAATATTTAACCCACATTTTACAAAAATGTACTTTAAAACCCCATAAAAGAAAAAGATAAAATTCAGACCTTTTCTCTGGTAAGAAGAGAGGGTCGAAGAATTTCACACAGATTTTTCAAATCATGGGTTACTGCTTTCCTAACCCCTGCAATGTTGAAGGGGGTAACTGTGGTTGCCAATCTACATAGGTAAAGGGAAATTTCTCACTAGGAATCTGCCAGATTGATAAATGACTCCCTTCCTCCATGAAGGACATGCTTATAATTTTCTAGTTAATACTAAACTATGACAGTTATGAAAGTCCCAAATATTTAGAAAGTGGTCCTACCCAGTGCCCTTTATTATATAAAGAAAACACCCTTCTCATCATCAGAAGAGTCTTCTACATTTATACAATGCTGAGAACAATTCCCAAGGGTTATTAAAAATGTAGACCCTATCATGTTCTGTATAAATCCAGAGTTCTGCCTGTTTTATATGTCACTAATGAGAACTATATGAGTTGTAGAATAAAGCTTACATGTCAATGACATATTATTGCTATTAGACTTACTGGAGGAATATATACTATATCCTATCTGACATTACATTGTATTTTATGTATACAGACTGCAAGGCAGTGTGGGAAAATGGATAGAGCACTGACCTTGGGGTCAGGAAGACCCACCTTCACATCCTAACTCTGACATGTATTATCTGGGTGACTCTGAGTAAGTCATTTAACCTCTCATTTCCCCCAGGCATCTTTTTTAGTCTATTCTATAAAAAACAGCAATCTGGCTTACAAGAAAGAAATCTATATTTAAATCTACATTTAATGAATGTACAGCAGTCTAGATTATCTGAGAGATCTGGGTGTGTGCATGTGTGTGTGTGTGTGTGTGTGTGTGTGTGTGTGTGTGTGTGAGTGTGTGACATTCCTTCACCAAATGATGACTCTCTACCATACAGATTATAATCATATTGTTATTGTTTGGGCATCTTAGTCATGTTTCACTTTTTGTGACCCCCACCTTTGGGGTTTTGTTGGCAAAGGCACAATTACTTCTCCAACTCATTTTGAAGATGAGGAAAATGAGGCAAATTCATTTTATTATTTATTATTATTATATATTAATTATAAAATGAGTTTTGCCTAACTAATTTCTCTGGCCCCTTCCAGTGTTAAGGTCCTTTGAATGCTTCTTCCTCGCATTCATAGGCTTTAGGTTCATTTTATCAAAGAGGGAATTGAGGTACAGAGAGGTTGAATTGCTTGCCATGGATCATGCATCTATAAAGTTCCAAGGCAGGATTTGAACTGGCTCCCTGACTCCAAGCTACTACGTGTCTGAGGCCAGATTTGAAATCAGGGAGATGAGTCTTCCAGACTCCAGCATTAGCATTCTATCCACTGTGCCACCGAACTGCCCCACAATTATAATTATACCAGTAGACTAAATTCAGAGAACCACAAACTTTGTGGAGCCCAGTCTATCCAAGAAAGCTTTTGGAATGAGGCTTGTCATTTGGTGTATGACCACAAATGAGGAACACAGGCAAGGCAGGTTCTGGAGTCTAATAATATGCTTCAAATTGGGTATGGTGAGAGGGGCCAGGAAAATTATTTACATCTACATGCATTTCTGAAGCAAAAGATCCATCTTGGACTAATAAAATGCCTCATATTGTTTTATTTTTTATTATATATTACATAATAATCATTATATTACAATTAAGTAACACTATTATATTACCTACACACAACATATTTGTGTCGGAACTTTACTCATCCATTCCTATGTAAACATTCCCATATTTACCATGGTTCTGGGTGTGAGGAGAAGATAGGGGGCCTAGGAAAAGATGATTATTAGTTCCATAAGCCTATGAATAGCAGTAGCGAGGGGAAGAAGATATTAGGAGATAGAGAATAGAGCATAATATTTAACGAGATGATTTAAGGTTTTGAGCCAGTAATACTAACAATAGATGATATTTATATAAGACATTATTATTATTATTATATTATTGCAACATGATACACACAGACACATATAAAATACCTATTATATGTACATGTGTGTATATGTAGACACATGTCTCTATACATACATCTATAAGTATATCTAGCATTTACATAACAGTTTAAGATTTGGCTTAACATAAGCTATCTCGTTTGGTTCCCACAACAATTCTGTGAGATATACCTAATTATTATGTTCATTGTACAGAAGAGGAAACTGAGACTGAGGGAAGTTGAGTGACTTGCCCAGGGCCACATACATTACTAAGTGTCTGGGGCAGGATTTGAACTCAGGTCCCTTTGACTCTTAAGCACAGCATTTAATCCACTGTCTAAAGAGCTTGTTTGCTTTGTAGAGTAGGAGCAGTCAAGTCTCTCTTTGGACATGTCTGTGGGAAGCTGTAGAAGTAGCTCACAGTATCAAAAACGCAAAGGGAGCTGACTAAATGGTAAACTAACTAAGCTGAGTAACAAAGATGAGATCATTTTAAAGAGGGAGTAAGGTGAGGTACAAACAAAGTTGTCTTTTGAAAGCTCAAGGTTTTTTGTCCCCCTTAAATAATTTAAAACAGATGGAGATTTTCACAGACACAGGAGCAAAATTGTTCCTTCATATATTGTACTCAATCTTTTAATCGCTCTAATATAGATTTTCTTTTTTCTGTTCCTCCTTAGAATTCAGGCTGGAATTTTTCTAAGTTTATCCATTGATAACACTTTAATAAACATTAGTTTTCAAAGTGAGCATCCAAAAATTCTCCTGATATTTTGGTGTATCACTTCCTCCCAACCCATCCATTTTTATGTATATGCATTGAAGCTGGGTGAAGAAGCATTTTTATGCATTCTCTTTATGAAATATAGTTTCATTAGGTAGCAAAAAGGGTAGTAATAAACACTCAAGACCCAAATTCTATGGCTTTACTTTTGCCATTTTAGGCAAGTGATTTTCCCTCTTCAGGCCTCATTTCCTTAATTATAAAATGAGAAGTTTTGCCTAACTAATCTCTCCAATCTCTTACAGTGTTAAAGTCCTATGAATGCTTCTTCCTCACATTCATATGATTTAGGTTCATTTTAATAAAAAAGGAATTGAGGTAGAGAGAGGTTGAATTGCTTGCCATGGATCATGCATCTAGTAAATTTCTAAGGTGGGATTTGAACTGGCTCCCTGACTCCAAGCCCATTGTCCTCTCCATTGGGCTACCTTGATGGATGCCCCAGACAGTGGAGGTGAGCACTGTACTCTCTCTCTGTCTCTGTCTCCCTTTGTCTCTGTCTCTCTCTGTCTTTCTGTCTCTCTCTCTCTCACATACACACACACACACAGAGGCAAAAACAAGAGTCCCTGCTTTCCTGCCTTCCTGCCTTCCTGCCTTCCTGCCTTCCTGCCTTCCTGCCTTCCTTCCTTCCTTCCTTCCTTCCTTCCTTCCTTCCTTCCTTCCTTCCTTCCATGGGCCTCTTCAGCAGCCTGCACTGTGTGATACCCTGCTGTTGGTGTTTCCTGCCTCAAATCTCTCCCAGCTTCATCTACCACTCAGCCACTGAAATAGTTTTTCTAAAGTGCAGATCTGACCATGTCATGCTCCTTCCCTATTCAATACATTCTAGTGGCTACCTGTTATCCCCAGGATCAGATATAAATGCTCTGCTTCGCATTCAAAGAGCTAAACTCCCCTCCCCACTTTTCTGGTTTTGTTATACATTATTCCCCCAATATATATTTTTCCACCTACTGACTTTGGTTTCCTAGTTCTTCCACAAACAAGACACTCCATGTCTTGACTCTGGACATTTTCTCTATCTGTCCTCCATGCCTGGAACATTCTCCCTCCTTTGTTGCACCTAATGACTCCCCTGGCATTTTTTAAGTCCCCTACCTTCTATAGGAAATCTTCCCCAACCCCACTTAATCCCAGTGCCTTACTTCTGTTAATCCCCCCACCATTTATCCTGTCTATATTCTGTTTTATATGTATTAGTTTACATAGTGTATCCCCCAATAGATTGCAAGCTGGGGTGCAGATATTTCTTTTATCTTTGTGTGTGTGTGTGTGTGTGTGTATGTGTGTGTGTTTCTAGCATTTAGCATAAGCTTGGCACATAGTAGGGACTTAAAATGTTTCAAAGATTTCAAAGATCATGTAGAATTTGAATGTTATACCTCCAGGAAAAGAAGTAGGCTAGCCAGGTCAACTTTATATACTCTTTCCTTAATTTATTTTGGTGGTGAATACTTTCCTTCCATGTGGGGGGGGGGCTGGAGTTTCTTAGCCTTTTTCTAGAAGTAATGTTAGTTACATTGGACTATATATCGTATAATATAGTATATATAGTATAATAAATAATAAACTATTTTCTTTCAGAAAAATGCAGTGCCCTTTACAATGAGTAGTCAAAGAATGGATGTGGTTATCCCAAATTTCAATGATAAGAAAAAAGAGCCTCTTTTGGTTTTTCAGTCAATAAACATTTATTAAACTCCTACTATGTGCCAAGCACTATTCCAAGCACTAGAGATGCAAAAGGAAGCAGAAAACCCCAACAGTTCCTGCTCTCAAGGAATCTATAAACTAATGATAGGTGATATACTTTATCCCTTAGCTCTTACTTACTGGCTCAGTTTAATTTTTTCCTCCCATTGTGATCATGGTTTGTGCACAGCTCTTAGAATACTCCAGGCCAAATCAGAATTGGGCAGTGGGCATAGTAAGAATTTTTTACTGTTATTTTAGGAGTTTAGACTTTAGGAGTTTGGACTTAAAAACTTGTTTTCTAAGAAATCTTTGAAAGGGAGAGGGATTCCAAAGAGTGTTTGCAGAAGGCTGATGCATATGTTTACTGTACTTAATGAGATGGAAAGCAGGTGAAGATAGGGTAGCATATGTGGGTAGCTCTACATATGCTATTGAGCACATGTGGGCAGTTGAGAATTGGACAGACAAATAAATCAGTATTTAGCATTACCTTTCTGTATTCTAGAAGGTTTTTAATAGATTGATTTTCCTAGGTAGAAGGTGTCTGTTCCATATCATCTGTTAAAACAAGCTTTGGCAGAACAGCTTATAAATTCTTGCCTTGCCTGGAAGATAATTTGATTTTTCAGAGTAGACGAAGATATGAAGAAAACTGCTATTCTGGATTTGATTCTGTCCAATAAGGTATAATTGGTTCCTGGAGTACAAAATAATCGGAACATTGGAATGCAATGACTATGCTATCATACAACTCTTGTTAAATAAGAGGGAGGAGCAAAATCTGATCATGGGTATTTTTAAATTAGCATTCTAACTTATGGGTAAAGTAGATTTAGGAAATTAAATGATGGGGAATTTGGATCATGTGGCCCAAGATTTTATTGCAAAACTTGGCTCAAGGAACAAGGGAGCAAGGAAGAAGAAAGGAATTCCAATACTACAAGCACAAATGATTCCATTAGGAAAGAGGAGCTGTCTAAAGAAAATAATGTAGGAATGCAGGGTATTTATTGGCAAACTCAGACTTTAAAGGCCTGACCCAAATGTAGAAGCAGTGATAGATAACTCAAAATGAATGATAAGAATGTCATATTCTTATAACAATATTAGGAATGCCGAAATCCATATTGATTTGAGATTTGAAGTGATGTTAAAAAAAATTCCAAAACTGTGATTCCACTGGTGAAGAGAGCTCCCAGTGTAGATATCTTTCCTTTGATGCAGATTGGCAAATGATTTTCAGCCTATCATCTTAAAGAATTGTCTGCTACACAGAGAAGTTAATTAACTTGATGTTGGTCAGACTGCTAGTATTTATCAGAGGCAGGACTTGAACTAAGGTCTTTGTCTTACTTCAACTACTAGAACGTAGTGCATCTCAGTGAATGTAAAGGACATTAAAATGATTATTTTTATTTTTTAATTAAGGGGGGTTATAAGAGGTAGGGATAGAATAAATACTTGGAATGGAGAATATGCTAATAACATATTGCAGAGAAGGCAGACCTAACTCAATGTTCATTTTGTTTCTATTTGTTATGCCAAGAGAGTGCTTTTCAGACTAAGAAGGAAATGATAAAAATGGATAAAGGAGAACTGAAACCTAAGTGAGAAAATCATTAGAGAATAAGTGATACCAGATTACTCTCATCTCCTTTCTCAACAGGATTACTAGAATGTTAAATCATAAAATTCCCTATCCTTCAAGGATTGGTAAAACGAATGCAGAATTGTTAACCTAGAGAAGAGAAGATTAAGTTGGAAGCAGGGGAAGTCATTCAAAAAATTGAAATATTGAAAGGTAGTCATGTGGAAGAATGTTTAGATGTCTTTTGCCTAGCACCAGTGCCAAAGCAGGAGTTATGACTAGCAGTTGGAGAAAGCTAATCCAGGCTAAATCCAGTTTTCACCATCTCTGCTCAACAGAACCCTTAGCTTTCTTCTATGGACAATATAAGTTCCATCTCATACACAAGGTTTTTCCTGCTATAAGCACTTATTATACTTTCTTGCACTTGAAATTATATTGTATGAAATTGTATGTCTTTGTATTTACTTACTTGTATACATAGTGTTTCCTTCCAGTAAGATGTAAGCTCATTGACAAAAGGTACATTTTACTTTGGGCTTTTTGTCCTATTTTATCCTATTGTCTAACATACACATAGTAGATATTTAATAAAGCTTTTAGTAATAATAAAATTTCCTAACAATTTGAACTGCTCTAAAGAAGATTATGGTTGATAGTTCTGACTTCTTCATCATTAGAGACTTTCAAGAAGAGGTTGGATGACTACAATCAGATTCTAGGCAAGTTTGGGAAGTGGTGACTCCCCATCACTCTTTGTTTTCAAGTGGGAACTAAATGATCATTTGTCATTGATGTTGAACAGAGAAATGTTATAGAGGTTGGATTAGATACTGATTGAAGTCCCTTCCAGCTCTGAGATTTTATTTGTCTCTTTAATGAAAGGAACCATAAAGTAAGAGGGTCCAAATCCATCCCCAACCTCATTGCTTCCCTATGCCTGTGCCCTAGTTTTTTTTTTTCCAGTTGAAATGCAAATGGAAGGATGAATGCTTAAGCAAAGTCTTTGCTCTCATCCCAATTTCCATCCTCAACATTGGTGCACATAGTTAAAGGGATGGGAAACTTAAAAGGTCGAATCAGAAAGCTCCCCTGAGCTAAGTTTCGCAGTAGAAATGCTGACTGACCTCTAATGATAATTGAGTTGATGGACTCTTCACTCGAGCCATGTTGCCAGATGCTTTTGTAATAAAGTGAGCACGGAATGGATTTTTCCGTAATGCAATTATAAGCATGAAAACTAGCTGCTCAGTGAAATAAACAGTGAAACAATGTCTCTAATTAACCTGATGGCTTACTGGATGCATACAACTCTAGTGTGTGTGTGTGTGTGTGTGTGTGTGTGTGTGTGTGTGTGTTTATGAGAATGTGTATAAACAAGTAGATACAGCTCATCGTTTCCAGAATACTTTTTAAAAAAAAGAAACTTTGCATACTTTGGAGATGTTTAGAAAGAAGAAAGGCATATTTCTCAAAAACATTCATTGGTTTCCTTATTCTCTGTGGCAGGAAGATTGAGTTAGATTCTCTTTGCTTTTGTTTTCCCTTTGAGTAAAAGTACTGAAATTGCTTAGGGTGGAAGAAAGATGGTTTTGTAGTGACTTCAAACTCCTGACGGCTTGTCAGAGCGTACTGGTGGGCTACTATACAGCCTTAAATTAGATAGAATTAATTGTTTATTTTTTCCCTTCTGGAAATAAAAGTAAAATAGTATAACGTTCAGCCTATCACACTTTATCTCACTCAAAAGAGTGACTGTTAACTGTTGCAAGAAACAGGGTCATATTAATCTAATGCTTGAGTGTTTAAACACAGGGAAAGTACTCTACAACTTTGAAGATAAACATTAGCATTTCCCTCAAGAAACTTACAATCTAGCAGGAGAGATGATGTATGCCAGTGTGTGTGTGTGTGTGTGTGTGTGTGTGTACCTTGTGTACCTTGTGTATCTAGTATTTATAAAGTGCTTTAATGTTTCCAAAGGGCTTCACTAAATTTTGTTTGATCTTCACATCAAACCTGTGTGGTAGATGCAATTATTGCCCGTATTTTACAGATAAGGAAATTAAGGCTAGAAGACGTTAAGAGACTTGCCCAGCTTCATACAACTAAATATCTGAACTAGGATTTGAACTGATTTCTTGCTCACTTTAAATACAACAACCTGTATATTGCATCACCATGCTAAGGTAAATAGGGAAGTCCTGTGCTTGAGTTCAAAAGTTAACTTACAAATACCCTAGTGAGGGGATATGACTACACAGTGGCTTCCCTGTGACAAAAATGTGAGTGTTTTGGTGGACTTTGAGCTAAATAAAAATAGGCAGTGTCACGTGGAGACTAAAAAAGATAGTATGAATTTAGGACACATTAAGAAAGACATTGTATTCAGAGTGTAAAAGTGTGATTGTCCCTCTGTGATATGCCTGGATTGGACTACATTTAGAATGTTGTGTCAGTTCTAGGCACTGCATTATAAGAAGGTTAAGTTGGAAATCACCAGGAGAGTGTTATGCATAACTGAAAAAAATATGACATAGAGATTCATGAAAGGAGTTTGGGATGTCTAGAATGGAGAGGAGAATTAGGAGGCAAATAATAAAGGTTTGTTTTGTCTGTGTGTCTCGGTTTCTATATCTCCATTTCTGTCTCTCTATCTGTACTTCTCCCTCCACCCCAACCTATAATTACAATGACATTTTATGGTCCCAACATGATTTTGATTAGCACAGGAGCTTTTACCTTTTCCATTTCCTACCTGGTCAAATTTGCCCTTCTTTTGGTGGCCTGGTAGTACCCTGCTTCTGGGAAAGAGGCAGGGATTTTGAAGTGGAAAATTCACTATATTGATGCTTTGATGCTGGACTCAGTATAGACACTAAAATGACTTTTTCCCTCTTTAATATATTTATATTTATTTTGTTAAATATTTCCCAATTATATGTAAAACAATTAACATTCATTTTAAACATTTTGTATTCCATATTCTCTCCCTCTCTCCTACTTTTACTCCTCTTTGATAAGTTATTTGTTGTTTGTTAATAAGAAATGTGTTATTTATTGTGCATGTGAGGTCATACAATTTTATATTAGCCATGTTGCAAAAGAAAATAGACAAAAAACCTGAACAGAAAAAAAGTTAAAAAACAAACACTAATCTATACTCAGAGTTCATCACCTTCCTATTTGGAGGTAGATAGCATCTTCCACCATGCATCCTTTGGAATTGTCTTGATCAGAGTACCTACGTCATTCAGAATTGATCATTCTTATAATATTGGTGGTGTTGTGTGCAATGTTGTGCTAGTTCTGCTTAGTTCACTTTGAATGACTTATTTTTATTTTATTTTACCATTACTCTTTAAGTTTTGTGTGCTATTGCTCAGGAACAAAATAGCTGCTTTTTCTCTATTTTATATTTCATTTATATTTACATTTTATATGTTATATTTTATATTTTCAATTGCATGTACAATTTTCAATTAAGTGTAATTTCTAAAAATTAGTTTTTCAAAATGTTAAGTTTCAAATTCTTTTCGTCCTACCCATTTCCCCTCATTGAGAAGGCAAGTAATTTGATGTGGATTATACACATGAAGTCATGCAAAGCATATTTTCATATTATCCACATTGAAAAAGAAAACATAGACCAAAAATCCCAAACCACCAAGAAATCTATATTCAAACTCCATCTGTTCTTTCTCTGGAGGTGGATAATATCTTATTTTCATAATAAGCCCCTCAGAAATTTCTCGGATGTATTTCTGAGAATAGCTAAGCTATTCAGAATTGATCATCATACAATAACCTGTAACTGTGTACAATGTTCTCGTGGTTTTGCTCACTTCACTTTGCATCAGTTCATTTAAGTTGAAGTCCCTCACTAGCATAGTTTTACTTTCTATTTTCTTCCGGAACTTCTTAAGCTGTTCCTTTAAGAATTTAGATACTATGCCATTTGGTATATATGTTTAGTGTTCATATTGCTTCATTATCTATGGTCCCTTTTAGAAAAAATGCTGTTGCTCTGCTTATTTCTTTAAATTATGTCTGTTTTTTTCTATTGCTTTGTCTGAGATTCTGATTGCTTCCCTTTTTTTTTTACCTCAGCTAAAGCATAATAGATTCTACCACAGTTCCTTATATTTACTCTGTCTCTCTGTTTCAATTATTTTTTCTTGTACACAGCATATTTTTGGATTCTGCTTTTTAATACATTCTGCTAGCTATTAACATTTTAGGGTGAGTTCATTCCATTTACATTCAAAATTATGATTATTAACTTTGTATTTCCATCCATCCTATTTCTCTTATCATTCTCTCTCACTTTCTTTTTACCCTTTCCCTCCTCAAAAATCTGTTTTGCTTCTGACTACTGCCTCCCTTGATCTGCCCTCCCTTCTATTAGTCTCTACTCCTTTTATACCATTCCCCTCCTACTTCCCTGTTGGATAAGATCAATTTCTTTGAACCAATTCTGATGAGAATAAAATTCAAGTATTGCCCATATCCCCCATCATTTTCATGGTAAAAGCTTTTCATTTCATATCATTTTATGTAAAATAGTTTTCCTCATTTTATCTTGCCTTTCTCCTTCTTTCCATGTATCCCTCTTTCTCATCTATTTGTTTTATTTTTAAAAAAAATCTCCTGGGGGGCATTAGAAGCAACAAGGCCCCGCAGCTCCCACACATCTACCCTAAACACCCATAAAATATGACTCTGGACAAATTCTAGGACTCTCAAACTCACAAAAATACAGAAAACACATCTCTCATGGGAGGCAGCTCAGCAGCAGGGGATCATCCTGGTAGCCCAAAATCAAAATGCGGCCAGGCCCCAGGGCAGTCAGGAGGAGCCGAGTTGAGTTGAGCCAAGCTGCAGCCAGTCTACAAGAGAGAAGATCTACAGCCTCCAGCAACTCCATATCTACCAAGGTGTGAAAAATAGGGATTAGAGAAAGGCAGCTAGGCAGGAGTGGCTCATCGTACAGGCCTGCAGGCTGGGAGCCAAGACCAGCCCAGCCTGAAACCACCACGTGGCCAGGCTCCAGGGAAGCCAGGAGGAGCCAAGCCTCCCAAGCCACAGCGTGAGTCTACTTCAGAGAAGATCTAAAGCACCTCATGCAATCTTCAAATCTACTAAGCCAGGATTAGAGGTCAGTGAAAGTGAGTGAAGCTTTCAAGCTAAATTTGAGGGAAGAAAAGCAGTTTGGCCAACCTACCTCCAGGGCAAGGAAGCAGTGGGGGAAGGGCAGGAACTGCTTCAGAGCCCCTGGCCTGTAGATCCCCCAGGGGGCTGAGTAGGTTGATCAGGGCCAAGTGCTCTTGCTTTGAGCAGCCTGGATCTGGATAGTGATCTTGGGTGGTGGTCCTGGGGAGTGCTTTCAGCAAGCCAAAGCTGGGGGCGCCCTACAACACCCCTCTAATAGCTCCGGCAGCTGGGAAAACCCCAGTGATTTGGAACAGAGCTTTCTACCCTGGAAGCAGAGTTTCACAAAGCTAAAAAAACCAACCAATTATTGACTGGCCAAAAGGAGGAAAAGGAAGCAAAATAAGAACAGAATAAAACTCTAGAATCCTTTTTAGTGGACCTAAAGGATCAAAGCATGGAATGGGAGGAAGACAACACAGTCAGAACTCCCACACCAAATGCTTCAAAGACACTTGAAGAATGCCTAGCAGCTAGAGATAATCTGAAAAAGGACTTTGAAAAACAAATAAGAGAAGTGGAGGAAAAATTGGGAAGAGAAATGAGAATGATGCAAGAAAGTCATGAAAAGAGATTCAACAACCTGACTGAAGAAAACAATACTTTAAAAAATAGATTAACTCAAATGGCAAAAGAGGCCCAGAAAGCCAATGAGGAGAAGAATGCCTTAAAAAGTCGAACTTCCCAGATAGAAAAAGAATCTGAAAAGCATTCTGAAGAGAATAATTCCTTCAGAATTAGAGTGGAGCAAGTGGAAGCTAATGACTTTATGAGAAAC
>JAQQSW010002727.1:0-14876 GCA_028646575.1 Pseudocheirus occidentalis
TTCCCTCCTTCCTTCCTTCCTTCCTTCCTCCCCTCTCTCTTCCTGTCTCTTTCTTCCTCTATTTCACTCTCTTCCTCTTCTTTCTCCCTACCACCTTCTTTTCTTCCATTCACTCTGCCTCTTATTCTGTCATTTATCTGCTTTTCTTTCAGTCTGTCATTTGCCTGTTTCTTTCTTTCCCTTTTCTTGTTCTTCTTCCCCTCTTCCCATCTCCTCTTTCTCTTCGTTCTCCCACTCTCCCCATTCCTCTCCTCTCTCCTTTCTCCCTGTTATTCTTCTCCATTTCTCTCTTCTCTCCCTCATTCTCTGTCTCCATTTCTATCTCTCCCCGGTGATCCAACATCACCTTTAGGAGAGAACAAAGGGACGCAGCACGAATGGTGAGTTGTGATGTGTGGGCACCACTGATAGGACTCGCCGTTCTCTGCTCTGGAAGGAAGCTTTATCAGCTCAAAGCAGAATTGGGCACTTCCTTGGGGTCCGACCAAATGGGTTCCGTGTGTATGGGTGAAGAGCCAATGGAAAAGGAGCTTGGGTACCTCATCCTTCTTGGGGTGTAGTGTGAAGGGGTCCAGCTTTTCCAAAGGGGTCACTCCCCAGAGCTCACTTTCCCGGGGCAGTCAGTCTGTTGGAGGTAGTGGGATGTCGTCTTACCAATGCCAGAATATCAGATATTGATTGGGCCCCAACAGTCTCAATCCACCTCTGGGGAAGTTGCTTTCCCTGTTGGAGCCTCAGCCTTCTTATCTATAAAAAGAAAGGATGAACCTGACGGTCTCTGAGCTTTTTATCCTCATAGCAACCCTGAGAAGTAGGTACTATTGTTACCCTGAATTCAGAAATGAGGAAGCTTAAGCCGGGAGAAGTTATTCATAATATAGAACATTAACGTTTTCAAAGCATTTTATAAATAGGAACTTGTTTCCTTACAACAGAACATAGAGTCTATATGAGGAAACTGAGGCAGACAAAAGATAAATGATTTACTTAAGGTCACAAAGCTGGGAAGGATCTGAGGTAGGACTTGAACTCAGGTCTCCCTAACATCAGGTACAGAGTTCTGCCCCCTTAGCCACTTCCCTGTATAATTGCCCATCCTGGCTTTGATACTTCTATCTAGAGGACTTCAAACAAGTCACTTTCCCTCCCCAATTCTCAAGTTCCTTATTTGAAAAGATGGTTAATGAAGAAGTAGGAGTAGTTCTGAATTCAGAACCTAGCTTAACTTCTCTCCCTGTGGGACTTTGAATAAATCACTTTGCTTCTCTGCATCTCTGATTAAGAAATAAGGAGGAGTGGTTCTGGCTGTTCTCTGCCCTCATCAGACAACATATTAGGAACTCTTCATTTCTGGACCCATACTCTGAGAAGGACCTTGAAGGAACCCAACCAGGACAGTTTAATAAAGGGCTTTGAGGTGATGCCAGGTAAGGATCAGTGGAAGAAGCTGTGGATTTTTAAACTTAGAAAAAAAGAAGAGAAAAAACGACTTAGGGAGAAGTATTTGAAAGATTATTATGTGGAAGAAGGGAAAGATGTTTTCTTGGCCCTGTAGAGCAGGACCAGGAGTAATGGGTAGACATTTACTTCTAGAAGGACTTGGCTCTGCTTCATTGAAAGATTTCATGAAGATGCCGAAAGACCATTTGTTGCATAGGTTAAAGCGGGGATTCTATTTTCAGGTACGGATTGAACTAGATGGTCTGAGTTTTCTGAAATTTCGTGGGAGGTGGGGCTGGGGGGAGAATTTGGTACATGTACACAATCTCCTCCCCACAAGAACCTTTAATGGCTACCTTGGGACAAAAAGCACATGGTAATTATAGATGATCAGCCACAGCTTTCTTGCCCTCACAGCCCAAAAAGAGAATTCCTGACGTTGAATTTTCCCAGTCCGAGAGATGGCAGAAGTTGGAGGCGGTGTTGGAATATTATGAGTTCTTGCAGAAGCACGTGGCAGAAGCAAACATGTGTTTGCCCACATGGTCTGAGGGGGGATTTCATGGACAGTGTCCCGGAAACCCAATTTCCTGTGTAGAGGAATGAGGATCTAAATTTCCTCAGCAGAGCGATCCTAGCAGAACAAGGAAGTCTTGGGCAGTGACAGTTTTGGGGGACTGCTTGAGGAACAGCAGGGCCAAACTCAAGATCTAGGGGATCTGGCCTTCTAGAGCAGGCATTCTCAGTCTTTCTAGTGTATGTGTCTTGGACCCCTTTGGGAGTCTGATGAAGCCTCGGGCCCCCTTCTCTGAATAACATTTTTTAAATCCATACAATAACATCCGCATGTAAAATGTAAAAAAATAAATAAATAAAAACACAAAGGAAACAAATTTATTTAAATGTAGTTGTCAAACTGCTTATAAAAAATCAAGTCCTCAGAACCCAGGTTAGAAAGCCCTGCTCCAGGTAGCCAATACTGCCTTTAAAATGTGGACGGATAATTCCAAGTAAGATCTGGTTAATGCAAAGTGAAGAGACAGGATCAGAGCATGGGGCTGCATATGCCCTTTGAGGCTGAGCCCAAACCCCTCATTTGACAGAGTGATGAATTGTGTAGCTAATCTGGCACCAGAAGGGACCTCGGAGACCATTTAATCCATCCTGTCATTCTATCCTCTTTTTATTATTAATCCCCTCATTTTACAGATCAGGAAACTGAGGTCAGATAAGTAAAGTGACCTATCCCAGGTCATATAGGTAGAAAGTGGCAGCGCTGAGATTTGAACCCAGGTCTTCTGGGTTAGTGAGCTTTCCACTGTGCTGTGCATTTCTTTGATAATAAACTTTATGCCATATGCTTTAACTTGGGAGTAGCCCAAGTTACCATCTAGTCCATCCCATTCCCGAAAGGAATCCCCACTTCATTCAGCCTCTGCTTGAAGACTGCCGTTGGGCAGAGCCCTGCCACCTCCTGGGGCAGCCTATTGCTCTTTGGGATGGCTCTCCTTGCAGGTTTTGCCCCTTTGCCCCTTCTACCTGTCTCTCTTGGTCCTGCCCACTGGGTTAATTCAGAACAAATCAAATGCCTCCTCCCTGTGACACCCACCCCTCCCCCCGATTCAGACATCTGAAGACAGTTTTCATGTCCCCCCTGAATCTTCTCTTTTCCAGGCTAACCACACCAATGTTTCAATCACATGTGGCATGGACTCAAGGCCTTTCCTCCATGCTGGTTTCCTTCCTAGCATCACTTCATCTAACCAATGACCCGCTTCAAGTTTGGTATCCAAAACTGCACCCACATTTGTACCCTCAGCATCTAGTACAAAGTCTAGAACATAGTACTATGAAATGCTTATGGACTGACATCTACAGCTCAGTTCTTGCCATATTTTATAAATTTACCAAACAAGTATTCAGGACTTCCTATCCAACAGGATGATTATAAAGCCTTTAGCACAATTCTTGGCACATAGTGCTTCACAAATGTTTGTCCCCTTCCTTGGGCTCTAGATTAGGAGAGGTACAGAGGTAGTGTGGATGTGCACCCACTGCCTGGGACTTCACAGGTTGGTTTTTGGGTAATCAGCTGATTACCCGGTATTTATTAAGCGTTCACCCTGCGCAAGAAAGGAAATATGGCTCCACAGATAGAGAGCCGGCCTTGTTTTCAGGTAGACCCGGGTTCAAGTCCTGCCTATGAGTGACAGCTGTTAATTGGGGCCAGTTCTGGAACGTCCAAGTGCCCAGGCCCTGCCCTAAGACCATACATTGCTGGGAAGCTGCTGCCCCACATTAGTAGGGGTCATTTCCTCACAGAGCCTTCCCTAAACACATAAGGTTCGTACAGAGGGGTGCTCAGTCATTTCAGTCATGAATGACTTTTCGTGACCCCATTTCGGGTTTTCTTGGCAAAGATACTGGGATGGTTTGTCATTTCCTTCTCCAGCCCATTTTTCAGATGAGAAAACCGAGGTAAAGAGGATTCAGTGACTTGCCCAGGGTCATACAGTTGAACTCAGGTCTTCCGGACTCCAGGCCTGGTGCTCTATCCATAGATAAATACATGTTTGCTAACATTAGAGGGAAAGGCACAGACCCATACAGCGACAATATCCACCATTCAGATTTGCTATTTTACCTGTATTCTGTTTACCCAGCCCCTCCATGACTGTTACGGGGTAGAGAAACTGTGGTCTTGAGGCCCCATGTGGCCCTCTAGGTCCTTGGGTAAAGCCTTTGGACTGAGTCCAAGTTTTACAGAACCAATCCTTTTATCAAGGGGATTTGTGCTGTGATGTTTGGATTCAGTTAAAGGAATTGACTGAATTGAGAACCTAGAGGGCCACATGTGGCTCCCCACCCCTGGTCAAAAATTGTCACGCCTAAAAAATCCCTCCCCCTTTGACCAGCCTGGTGTCCCACTTCTCAGTCCTTGCCAGGCTGATGTGTGGTCAGCAGGCACACTGCTCCTGCATGCACAGTCTTCCCAGCTTGCCGGGCCTGGCCCTTTCTTTGTCAATCCATCTCCATGCAGAACATTTCATAATATAACAGACATAACTCAGAATAATTATATTCTGTATAATACAATACAGAATGATTCATAGTCCGCTGCACAGGAAAGTGTTAGCCAGCCGACAAGGGCCTTGAAGACCTGCTCTCATGTTGCCAGGATGAGGCTGACCAGACGGGACGGCCCTGGACTGAATAGTTGGCCAATGCCCCTCCCCCTTGTTTTTTTTTCCCAGGCTTGTGCAGAGTGGGAAATGGTGGCCATCAGGAATCCCACCCCCCAGTAGCTGTCAGAAGAGCGTTTGACTGGAAGCTAATGCTACCTAATGAGCGTACGGTGCCATAGATCATGTCAGCCGGCATTCTCATTAATTTCCTGCACTAGCACTTGACACAGAGGCCTGATTCATCCACGAGTGATTCCACGCTCAGGTTCTAAATCACTTGTCAACCCAGGAATGTGGGTGATGAAGACAGAAATGTGCAGCTGTGGAAGGAACAGACGTCCTTAGACCGGTGCCCGCTTCCCTGGGCATCCAGGGGCCTGGGAGGCTGGGGATCGTCCCTGACTCTTTCTGTGGGAAATGCAGGTCCTTATCTGCATACCCTGGCTTGGGGTCTATCAGTTGGGAAAGCAGCAGCTGCCCACAAACTATTAGGCAGGGGAAAGGCCCAGCCAAGGGGCCATGAGATCAGAGTTGGCAGCTTGCTAGGGAATGGGGGGGGAGGGGAGTTTACATTAGCTTCAGGCCCATCAGCCATGCAGGCCAAATTGATTTGACACTGTTGCTATACAACCCATAGTAGCCTGTTATTAAGTTAATAGATAATTTCCTTCTTTGTAGTAGGAGTTTGTGGCTGAGAATAGGCTCTACCACTGGTAGGCTCCAACGCAGGCATGTGAACATGGAATGCCAATCTGTTTTCTGGAGAAGTCAATTCCAGAAGTGCTTATCAACCACCAACTATGTGTCTGGCACAAGGTTAGCACAGCTCCATCTGACAATCGTGTTCGGCCTTGGGCGATTTGAAAAACCGTGGGGTTGGAAGTTGGAAGGGCCTTTAGGGCACTAGGATAGAACAAGGAGTGTGGAGTATCAGAGCTGGGAGAGGCCTTCAGAAAGGTAGAGGTTGGGATTGAGAGAACGTGAGAGGAGAAAAGGGGGAAAGAGATCCCTCCATGTCCTCTCCTCCCAGTCTTCTAAACCCCTTTCCATCTGGCTCCCAAGCTCATCAGTCAAACTGCTCTCCCCCCCAAAAAAGGAAACATCATTATCAAACAAACAAACAAAAAAACCCAACAACAAAGAACTTTGAATAAATCACTTCAAAGTGCTTTATTAATCCAGTAACACATTTTTAAGTCCCTGCCAGGTGCCTTGGCTTGACTGGGGATGACCACACACATACATACATACATACATACATACATACATACATACATACATATATGCATACCTCCTTCCCCCCAAACACTAATCCCTGCCCTCAAGGACCTTCCATTCTACTGATGCCCTGTGAGTAACATTCAGTTTACAACAGCAGAATCAGACCTAGAGACCACGTCTTAGACTCCGCCTCAGTGATTTCTACCCACCACATGTTGGATGCTTTTCAGGTGTGCTCTCCATCTCCAGCTAGGCCCCAGGTGAGCTCTCTATCCACAGATAGGCCCCGGGTGTGCTCTCCATCTCGGCCCCAGGTGAGCTCTCCATTCACAGGTAGGCCTCAAGTGAGCTCTCTATCTCCAGCTAGGCCCCAGGTGAGCTCTCCATCCACAGGTAGGCCCCAGGTGTGCTCTCCATTTCCCACCCTCCATCTCCAGGAAAATGAAATGGAAGCATTGAATAGAAAGGATCTACATAGAGAAAGAAAGAGGCCCTCTCCTCTTTCCCTCCTCTGCTACTAGAAAGAAAAACTGAAGCAAGATAAACACCAAGATATCTTAGCAAAGATCTCTCCAGTGTTGCACAAATTTGGTTTTGGTTTACAATGACAGACCACAGAACACAGACACAAGAACATCTTATTAAGGGGGAGCGCAGAGGCTAAGGAGGGTCGTGAACTCAGCAGAAAGCCTGGCCTGGCCACGTGGGCTCTAGGCTATGGGTATGGGTGGGCCAAGGCTTCGAGCTCCCTCAGACTCACCCCTCACCAACCCCACCAATAAGTCCGTCACTGAGCAGGCCTGAGGTTCTCAGCCAATGCTCCAGCCTGGGTGGTCAAACCAATTGTTCCCCTGCTGGCAAAGAAGAGGGCTCCCTTCCAGTGTGTGGGCCCTGCCCAGGCTGAACCAGCTCCCTGCAGAACAGGAGAACAGCTGCTCTGTGGGAAAGGACCCTCTTGGGCTGGAGAAGTGAGATTTAGCCTGGATTTAGCTGTAGAAGAGACCTCTGACCCTATTCAGTCCAACATCTTATTGTACACGTGAGGAAACTGGAGCCACATGGAGAAGGCTCAGCTAACTGTCTGAGGCAAGGTCCAAGCCCAGGCCTGCCTGAGTCCAAGCTCTGTGGTGCCCGCTGTGCCCTGAGAGAGTGGGCATGGTGGGATCCTAGCCCTGGGCTGGCTCTCACAAAGGGAGATGCAAAAGAGCTCATAGCATCATCAGGAAACCAATGGCACAGTCTGTGCCGGAAATGCCTGTCCCGTGCCTAGTGTCATCAGTTATGCATCTGCCGTACAGGCCAAGCGTCGGACTGG
Source organism: Pseudocheirus occidentalis (assembly GCA_028646575.1). NCBI lineage: Eukaryota > Metazoa > Chordata > Mammalia > Diprotodontia > Pseudocheiridae > Pseudocheirus > Pseudocheirus occidentalis. The sequence goes on from JAQQSW010002727.1 coordinate 7,162, forward strand.
GAGGCAGGAAAATCTGGGTTTGAGTTCTGCCTCAGACCCTTATCAGCCCCAGGATCCTCGGGACGGGTCACTCAGCTGTGATGTGCCTGTTTCCTCATCTGTAAAGTGGGGTCAGTAATGACGCCTACCTCTAGGGTCTTAGTGAGACTCATGTGATATGTGAAGCCGTTTGTAAACCTCACAGCATCACGTACACACTGATAATTGTTACTCTGTGTCTACCAGCAGTGATTCTACTAGATTTCAGTCTGTAAATGCTTATCAGTCACCTACCTTGTATTCCCAATCCTCAACATAGCACTAAGGAAAAAATTAACAATGACAAAAGAAAAAGAAGCTTAAGGAAACTTCAAATCATTGATAATCTCTCCTCCTCTCCCCATCGCATGATAACAAAAATAACAAAAATGAAACTCTTATATATCGGCGAGGCAGAGTCTGACGGAGTCCCATGCGGGCCGGCCATGAGAGTGCCCAGAGCAAGAGCCCTCTGCCCTTATGGGAAGTACACACTATTCTCAGGACAGAAATGAGCCTGTCCTCTCATCGAAGCAGGCAGCTCCTCCTCAGGACAACACCATAGTTTGGAGCAAGGGTATGGGTTTGGATTCAGTCTAAGGGCCTCAGCTGAGGACATAAATGGCCACATGGTCTAAGTTCTCTTGAAACCCTCAACATTCACTGCTCTCAGATTACTCCCTCATCTAAAATCCTATGTTATATACGAGTTCTGACACTCTCTGCTCTAAGACCCCTCCCAGCTCTGACATTCCTTGTTCTAAGCTCTCTTCAGGCTCTGACATCCCCTGTTCTGCAAAGTCACAGTGTCCAGAGATGGAGCTCTCTGTGTGCAGAGCAGTCAAAGGTCCAGCTAACAAGATTGCAGAGGAGGGGGATGAAGGAAAAGTGGGTAGAAGGCCAGGTTGTGAAGGAAAGTGAATCAAACAGGATTTGGGGGTAAATAGTCCTGGAGGCATTTCTCTAACATATTGGAGAGAAAGGGCCTTGTGCTTTGGTAAGCTCACTTGGAGGCTGAAGGGAAGGGGCATATCTGAGGCCAGGAGACTGACCAGCAGCATCCTAGGGATGCTGTGAGTCTGAACTAAGACAGTCACAGAGTAGAGAAGGGCATTATGGGCAAGATGCTGTGAAGGTAGAAACAGCAAGATTTGACAAGGGACCGAACTCAAGGGGAGAGCAAGTGCCGGGATTAGGGGCCAATGCTGCCTTCTTGAGCCGGGATGATGGGGGAAGGTGCTTTTCTGGATAGGAACAGGAGTGAGAAGTGGGGAAAGTCTGGGGGCAAGATGCAGTTAAACCATTCATTTGCTGCATAGCTGAAGTCAAGCCCCTTAGAGGTTTCTACTGGTACAGATAAGACACTGAGGCCAAGGACAGGAAGGAGCTTCAGAGATAACAGAAAGCATGGATTTAGAACCTTGGGGGTCCTTGACTCCCTTCCCCATATTCTGTGTAATGCCCTGTTAAGGCTCACAAAGTGCTCCACGTGCTTCATTCTCCCAGCCACCCAATGAGGCAGGCACTATTATCTTTGGTTGACTGATGAAGACATTGAGGCACAGAGTGATGAGGTACTTTGTCTAAGGTCACACAGCTAAAAAAGTGCCCAAGGCGGAATTTGAACTCAGGTCCTCTGACTCCAAACTCTATTCACTGTGACATTTAGCTGACTAATTTCATATATGAGGAAAGTTTAAGTGGTTTACTCACCTTCACCCAGTTACCAAACAACAGAGCCAGGTCTTCTGATTTTAATTGCAGCATCTTTTGTCCTATACAATGCTGTCCTCAGCTAGACCGTCCAACCCAAGAGCCAGAACTGAGCATGTGTGGGTCTTAGGCCAAGTTTTAAAATTATGCCACCCTGAACTTATGTGGACATTGAGAGGCCTCGATTAGATGGTCTCTGAGGTCCTTTCCAGCTTTATATCCATAAGCCTTTGAGTTGCCTTGAGGCACTGGGGATCCAAGGGACTTGACCAGGGTCATCCTGTCAAGAAGTGCCAGAGACAGGATTTGAACTCATAACCTCCTGCCTCTGAGGCTGTCTCTCTGGCTGCCACCACATACATAGAATGTGTACTTAGAAAAGTCTGGGGTTTCTGTCTCAGAAACATTCTGGCGCTGCACAGTCCCCATGTAATCAAACAGTTTATTTGTTGACTCAAAAACTAAACAAAAACATTTATATCCGACATCACTAACGTTACCAAACTGGTTTGCTTGTGTAGCGATGAGTAATGTCTAGTGATGGCCCTTGCTGGAAACCTGAACACACTAACGCTTTTAACCCTGAGGCAGGCTGAGAAAATAGAGAGCTGAGGGCTCTCTGATGTTTATGCTGAAGCTTTTGTTGAAATTCGGGCCTTTCTGTTTGTTGATGTGTGGAGAGGTTAAAAGGCTGTTTGGCCTTAGAGGACTCTTAGCAGAAGACACACAGATGTGCTGTGCCTGGCAGCGGGCATCTTCTCCCTCTTGGATGGGCAGACTTGCCGAGGCCGCTCATGGGATCAACCAAGGTTCAAATGCAGAACTGCTGGGGAATAGCCTGTCTCCTTGGTCGCTAGACCTGAGCGTCATGAGGTTCCTGGCATGGCCTCAGATTTTTCCTTAATTCCTCTGGTTGCTTTGACAACTGTGGCGCCAACACAAGGGAAACCATGAATTGTGGGAATAAACACATTGATGGTGTGTATGTATCTTGGAACGGTGTTCATAGCCTGTGTAACTTTGGAAGAATTTTGGTAGTGACATCACTGGATCTTGGCAATGTCTGATGTGAAAACCAATGATTCAGGTAGCATCTTCTCAAAAATCAAGGCGGCAAAACAAGGGGAAGCAGACAATGTCTTCCTGACAAATGCTATTTTCCATACTTGGAGGGCCTTTTCTGCTTAGCCAATTGTAGTCTACCTTAGATGTAGTCTTCCTCATGGTCTACCTCCTCCATAAATCATTGTCCAACTTATTTACCTGTTAATTACTCTCTGATCCTGTCACTCCCCTGCTCAAGAACTTTTGATGGCTTCCTATTGCCTTAAGTATGAAATCCAAGTCCTACAGCTTGGCATTCAAGGTCTGCCAATTCTTCCTCCAAGCTACCTATACTTCCATATTTCACAAGGCTCCCCTTTGCATACTCTGCATTCTTCCAAATAGGATTACTAGCTGTTTCCTAGCTTCTAATGTTCTACTTCCTACCTCTGTTCATTTGCGTTGCCACCTTGATTCCTGGGGGAGGTGGCCTTTGAGCTGGATCTTAGAGAATTTGGACATGGGACGGGAGAACAAGGATGTGACAGAGGAGACCAGAAGCTGGGCTGCCCAATAATAACAATGGGGTTTCCACTAGGGTATTCTGGGCATCCAAGGAGTGCCATGGAATCCTGGGGAAGGACAGAGAAAGAACACTCGAGTACAACCTCTCCCTCTTAGCATTGCTTCCAAGTGAGATATCCCCCATTTTATTCTATAACAAGTTATTCGCTTCTTCATGGAATCAGAGTTCTGGGATCGAGAAGCCCAGAGAAGTTAAGTGAACCATCCAGAGTTACTAGCAAATGTCTGAGGAAGAATCTGAAGTGAGGTCTTCCAGCAACTTCAAGATTCAACACAGAATGATATCCCATGGCCATTCTAGTTTGGGTCTGTGCGTTTCCTCTCCTACAAGAAGAGTTTTTGAGTTGAAAAATGTAACATTTGGCTTTCTTTATACCAGAAGCAGTGCCATAGAAAGGAGAATGTGAACTTCATCTTTGTGTCCCCAGTCCCTAGCACAGTGCTCGGGGCATAGTAGGGACTTAATAACCACTTGCTGAATGGGACTGAGTGAAATCGAAGTGGAAATTCAACCAGATATAAAGAATTCAAAATTGATTTATCTGGTGGTTGTCATTTGTGACTCATAGAAAGTAAAATTTCCAGAAATTCCTAAGAGAAATACTATCTCAGGGTGGAGAAACAAAGAAAGAAACAAACAAGCAAACGAAATAACCTGAGAATGCCTAGATGCATCTAGTTTTCTGGTAGGAGGCATGTCCTCTCTCACAGGACTTAGCTTTTTATTTTTCAAGGGTCAGTTTGGGAACAGGGAGGGCATCAAATGTGAGTTTCCCAGACAAGGAATCAGGAAGACCTGAGTTCAAATCATGGCTCAGACATTTCCTAGCTGTGTGATCCTGGGCAAGTCATTTAACTACTGTCCCTCTGGCTCAGTTTCCTCAGCTGTAAATTGGGGATGATAATCGCACCTACTTCACAAAGTTGTTTTGAGGATCAAATGAGATGAAAATTTGTAAAGTGCTACCTAAGTTCTAGCTGTTTTTAGTAAGTTAGTTGTTGATGCTCTAAATGGGAGAGCTTGGTTCCTGTTATGAATAAATGGAGATTTTGCTGGAAGACTAAATTATATCCATAGTGACATTTTCTCTGAGGGAATCCAGAAGAAATGAGTTACAAATAAATGGGGAAAGACTTGCTGGATCTCCTGAAGGGGTAAATAAAGGCATTGGCTGAGCTGTTTCTTTCTTGAGATGCAATGATTTCCATGATGGTCTTTTTGCAAATAATTACTATGGAAGTGTGAAATGAGATGAACAAATGCCCCCACAAAGTGACGGCTTCATCCTGCAACCAGTGTCTACATCTGTTGGGAGGGATGGAGAAATAAGGAAATTCCATGAAGAAGTCAGTAAGACCTTCCAAATGAAATCCATATGCACTGGGATATCCATTGACTTCGACGCAAAGGTAGGCACGGGTGAGGACAGTGAAAAATATCTTAGAAAATATTGTTCAGCAGCATGGAATGAGTGTGGTCAAGGACTCATAGACTATATAGGAGCTTTCTGCCTGTACGGAAGGAAAACTTTCCCCCAGAAGAGTTCTCCAAAGCAAGGCAGCTAGAATTTATAACACTTCAAAGTTTGCAGAGTGTTTTACAAAGATCAGCTTATTTTACCCTCACAACAATGGAAGGAGGTAGGTGCTATTGTCTCCATTTTACAGGCAGACAGAGGTTGAACGACTTGTTTAAAGTCACGCAGCTGCAAAGGGTTGAGGTCAAATTTGAATTCAGGATTTGGTGCCTTCGGGTCCGGCATTGGGGTCATTGTGCCACTGAGCTATAAATGGTAAAGGACAAGGAGAAAAATCAGGAGAAAGAGGAAGAAGAGGAAGAGAAAGAGAAGGAGGAGGAGGAGGAGGAGGAGGAGGAGGAGGAAGAAGAAGAAGAAGAAGAAGAAGAAGAAGAAGAAGAAGAAGAAAGAAGAAGAAAGAAGAAGAAGAAGAAGAAGAAATATATTTTCTGGAATAAAAAGTACAGTATATATATATATATATACACACACACACACACATATATAAATGACTCATTTTCTATAGTTGGGTAGCTCAGTGGATGGACTGTCAGACACAGAGTTAGAAAGCCTCATCTTCCTGAGTTCAGATCTGGCCTCAACTTAGCTGTGTGACCCCGGGCAAGTCACCTAACCCTGTTTGCCTCAGTTTCCTCATCTGTAAAATGAGCTGAAGAAGGAGATGGCAAATTCCTTTAGTATCTCTGTCAAGAAAATCCCAAATGGGTTACAAAGAGTCAAACATGATCGAAATAACTAACTAATGATAACAACAACAAAATAATCCATTTCTGATGAGGGAATGATTCTTATATCCCCCCGTATAGTTAGACTGCTGACTTGTCAGGGGAAAAAAATGATCAAAATAAATTCAAAGTTAGAAAAAATAATCCTTAAAAAAAACAGAAATAAAACAATCTAGGGAACAATTAAAATAATCTCAACCTAGCCTATCTGCAAAAAGAAGTTGTTGCACAATGATGGGAAGTGGATGGAGAGAAGGAAGTCAATTCCATACAAATATTTAACTAATGTAAATCAATTGCCATAAAGAGACAAAGAGAGCTTCAAACCACCTTGGTCAGGAAATGTTTGCCTTACTTTGTCAAGCAGAGAGAAACAGGAACCCAGATAACACCTGTTTAGAATTTCATTTCATTTGTAAGATCTGCCAGACAAGCATGGTGGCTGAGTATGAGCAGTACTGCTTCATTAACAGAGAAAAGCAGTGGGGGAAGCAATGAGCTTAAGGTAAGTTTGGTGAGAGGTCTAAGTAAAACCATGCTGAGAATGGCTAAGGATGAGGAAGAAAGGAGACCAAAGAAATGCAAGATGTAAATGCTTTTCAGTGATTTTTATGACATATTCTTTTTACCACTAAGGAATACCATTAAGGGCTGCTCCATTGGAAATCTGACATCACAATGCTGGTTATTCACAGGGACAAAGTAGACAAGAGGACGTACATGGGAAAAAAGATCCAGGAGAAACAAACCAAATATACCCTAATGAGATCTGCTGCTGAAAGACGGCCCAGACCTGAGGGCATTGAGGAGCTGATTCTCAAAGTATTGGAAGAAAAGAAAGATTTTAAAGACGGGGGGAAAATCCTGGACCTTATTAATTCCCTAAAATAACTTCTAAGAGAATATCAATGACATCTGAGCCATATGCCTATTTTATCATCTGTAGGGATAGACCCCATTGTAACAATCACAGAAATGAAGGATGTAGGGAATACAAGATTCCACTTTGATTTACTTGGTACAGGGTAAGAAAACTCTGGGTTTTTTTTTCTTCCCCAAAGTGGTCAGACCCTTTTTACAATGTATAGTCTTAAAGAGTTGCCTACAGTAATAAGTCAAGTGACTGATCCAGGGTCACAGCACTAGGATATGTCAGAGGCAGGACCTGAACTTGTCTCCCTGGCTCCGAGACTGGCTTTTTCTCCTCTTCTCCATGCTTCTTCTCTTTCTTTGACTAGACAAATATTCATGAGAGTGATGTACACAGGCGTGGAAGACACCATTGATGATTGTGTTAAAAGGGAACAAGCAAGCTTTTGTGACTCATATTCTTCCATAGGCCCCACGTCTTTACAATCACACAATTGACTGGAAGACGGAGAGAATACAAGATTCCAGTTGTGTTTGCTGCTGACTAAGAAACTCAGTTGAGCAAAACGGCACCTTGAAAGGCTCTCTTTCAACAAGTCATCTCTAATGCATTTGTGAAAATTGTACAAGATAATTTGAAAGATATTATAGTGAAGAGAAGCCGGGTGGAGGATCATTAATGTCACTCATGGAATAAACCAGAGAACTGATTGCTCACCAAAAGTCATGGAGGAGCCCGTGTGTAGAATGGAGGCTGAAGATGGATTGCCCATAAATGCTGAGGATCTCCAGCTGCTCCCATTTGTAGGTGACATACCCACATTGATGAGATCACCAACCCATTTGAGTGGTTGAGTCCCAAGAGTTGAATTGAGGGCAAAGAGGGTGCTCAATTTGGTCAATAAACACATTGTCTTCATATTTCTCAGTTGCTCAAATGCTTAGTTCCCCATATTCTTTTAATCTCTTCGACAGCTGCAAGGAGAACACCCTGCATATATTCAGTCAACAATTTCACTGCGTGGTATGAAAGTTTGCAGAGAACAGGGGCCGAAGCCATACGTTGAGAGCTCCATGTCCGTGGTGACCACACATCAAGAGAGAAGAAACTTTTTTTTTCTTTTTCTTTTTTTTTTTAAATTTTAATTTATTTTCTTGGTTACATCATTCATTTCCACAAGGTTTTGAGTTACAAATTTTCTCCCCTTTTTGTCCCTACCCC
>JAQQSW010002728.1:0-14875 GCA_028646575.1 Pseudocheirus occidentalis
AGGGAATCAGAGAGACCACCCAGAGTCAAGATGAAGAAAAGGCCTCCCCTTGGACAAGATTGAGGTTTGCTGGAAACCAAAGGGTGGAAAGTTTGTGTGGTTTTCTAATGACTGTATTAGTGACTAATGATATTTAGTAATTGGGAATCTAGCTTAGTGACTGACTGCTAGATGAGTTACTGATTAAGTTAATGGTTGCTGTTATGAACACTATATTGTGACTTTCTGTAATAAGATGTAGTATTGGGAATATTATATTGTGAATATTGTACTGAATCTTGATTTGTAATGGAATAGAGTGTTCACTATGATTGTGTAATCCAAATCTTAAAAGCTGTTCACAATAGCATTCTTTTGGGAGTCTACTGGTGCTTGGCTTTACACACTTCTACACTATTTCTTATATCTCTCCCTTCCCTCCACTCATATGTCCATATCCCCACTTTAGATACTCATTACCTCTTGTTTAAACCATTATGATTTTGCATTTTAATTGGTTTCCTTTTCTCTTATCTCTCCCCTTCCCATTCATTGTCTTCATAGTTTCCAAAGTGATATTCTTAAAACAATTCTAGCCATTGTCACTCCATTGCCCTTCTGTTGATCCTAGAATAAAATATAAAGTTTTCTGTTTGTATTTTAAAGTTCTTCACAGTTTGGCTCTATCCTATCTTTCTATGTTCATTTTTTTATTCCATAAATTAGCCCATTTATTGTTTGATTATGGGTTACAGATATTTGATAAGGAGAAGATTTTACTGGTCTTTCAATTCCTTCAGTTTTTTAATGACAGATTTATCTGTGACTGCAGAGATGGTATTGTAGGTCCATGCACCACCAGCTATTGTCTTCACAAAGGACTCACAGTGCCAGATACCCATCGCCCGTCTCTTCATTTTGGACCTTCCACAGAAGTTATAATTGGCATGCTGGCTAAATTTCCGTTTTCCTTGTCATTTTTCTAAAGCATGCATCATAACGTGTTCCATATTTGCCAACAATTCCAACCTTTTTGGTATGTTTAGCCGTGTTTTAGTTGCACACCTGGAGCTCAGGGAGACAAGAAGGCATTATACATGTGTACTTTCAGGACCAGAGACTGTAAGTGAATTTTTTGGAGGTGGGACTCCTTTTCTAGGCTTATTAAACATTATTTCCCTTTACTCAGTTTTCAGTACAGACAAAACTAGCCTTCTTGCTATTAATCACTTGAAATATTCTCCATTCTTTTGCATTTATGCCTTCAGTGAATTACGTCCTCACTTCCCTTCCCTCTTCCCTTCCTCTTTCTTTTTCCCTCCCATTCTCTGCTCCTCTGTTCCTAGGGGCTCACCATATTAATACCAAATGTAGTCCAAAAACTCAATTGATGTTAGATCTACTGCAGCTCAGAATATCTTAACCTTCCCAAGTAGCAGGGTTTATAAGCATGTGCCACCACACCCAGCTTTCATCATCTCCAGAATCTCTAGTTTCTTTTAAAGCTTAGCATAGCAACCACTTCATAAACACGGCCTTTCAGTCAATCAGTCAATTAATAACCATAAATTATGTGACTCATGTGCCAGGCACCATGCTAAGTGCTTTTTTGGGCTGCTCAGATAGCAGTGTCCCACCTCTACCTCAAATTATTTAATGTATAAATTTACTCAGATATTTACTGTATAAATCTTAACTCTTTCCTTATGGAAACCCTTTGGGTTACTCCCTTAAACTAAAACTCACAGTCAGAGGTTGAGTGTGTATACAAGAAGATGACTGCTACTTTGGGGTTCTAGTGCCAACCCTTTGGGTTTCCCATTGTTAGTAGATTTAATTAACTTTTAGCAAAGGCATTTACTAAGATGCTATAGTCCGAACATTTGGTAGGAAGCATTTCTCAAGAGCCTGGGGTGCAGTCTCCTCCAAATCAATACAGCATCATAGAAAGAGGATGCTCAAACTTAGAGTACAGTGGTAGTGAATTACATATAGAGAGAGCACATAGGGCAAAGGGCTGGTACTGAAAGTTTTTCTGCACATCATAGAATCCTTATGTAATTCTCTCACTAGGTACCTTGTTATCTACTGCTCAAATATCTTCATTGAAAAGGTTAGGTATGGGGAAGGGGAAAAAGTCCAACAGCCTACTCCCTACTCCACCTCCCCCTGTCAACCTCCTCAAGCACTTTACTCTTATGAGCCTCATTTTCCCTCTATTTGGGCTCCAATTCTACAACTGATATTCTCCAAACTAGAACTCTTCCACCATTGACTCCCAAGCCAACTTGGTGTTTTTACACACTGGCTCAGACACATATCTTACTCTTTTAACCAATTATAAGACTTTTTCTTTGTGGCATTGATGGGCTGCTAGGGTGGCTGTGTAGCTTTGTAACATTCTTGTAACTTCAGTCTGTAAAAATCTCATTTGTGTTCAGTTACCTGTGTAACATCAGCCTGTGCAGTTAAGTTGCAAAAGTCACACTTCCCACCCCCCAACCATAAAGCATTAACTCTGCCTTTCCCCTTCCCCCAGCCTAAAAGTGTTTTCCCTGAAACCATTAACTCTGCCAGCTATAACTATCCTTGCCTGGTATAATAACAAGCCATAACTATGAATCCTTTAAAAGCATTCTGTAAACAAATCCTAAGTTAGAGAAATGTATACCTCCTTTGTTCTAGTGGCCAGCTGCAAACTATGAATCTTTCAATGTGTTATCAGTAAGGTAACTCCTCACAATCAGACACATACTGAATCCCCAATTAGCCCAGCTTCCCAATATCCATCTTGTCAAAAAGGACTTTGATGGCTAACAGACTGGGCACCTCTCAGTCAGAATTGACCACTGGCTGACTCAGTGACGTTTCAAGGCAAAAACCACACCTCCTGATAGCACCCCTACCACCACCTCGGGCTTTCTCCCAGTAAATTATGGGCAGTTGATATAAAAAGTGCATGTCCCTTTAAGCACTGACCACTCCTTAACTCCTCCCAAATCCCTCCTTTACACACCTAGTTAGCTTACTATATAATCAGTATCCCTAATTCCTGCAGGTTGCTGGCTTTTTCTGACACCCCACCCCTGCCCACTGAAGAGTGTAATAAACTTTTACGAATTTGCCAAGATTGCTTGTGCTTGGTAATTCTTTCACGCTAAGAACCCTCAAAGGATTTCCTAGAAATCCATTTACTCTCACCCTCTAGTATCAGCTATTGGTTAAAGCTTTCTAATCATTTAGAGTTGACTAAAGACTTATTTATACATTGTAGGAGTTTTAGAAAACTTCTTAACAGTTGCTACTCTTGATTAATCTGAGATATCTGTGCCTTTCTGTGATTGCATTAATTGAGGTGGGACATGAAACCCCACTCTGACATGTATGTATTTACATGTGTACATGACAGGTCCTTGGAGGCAGGAGCTATTTCTTTCTTGTCTTTGTATCTGAATATTTAGCATAATGCCTAGTATATAATAGGGGCTTTTAAAGTGTGTATTGATTAAAAAAAAAAGACAAGGACTATCATGTTCCATCTTTGTATCCTCAGGTTCTAGAAAGAGTAACTTTGTACTTCATTTTTTTTATTGTTTATTGAATCAAATGCTTATTATGGATGTAGATAAAATTCCTTTTCAACAAATTAAAAAATTGAAAGCATTGTATAATATAAAAATTTCTAAGTCTTTTATTTAAACTGTCTTATGGAATTTATTGCTATGAGATTTGACTTATATTAGGAGAGTGTTCCGTTTATCTGTTTAGATACTCTGAAGACAAAATTTAATATAGTAAATATGTGTGTGTGTGTGTGTATATATATATATATATATATATATATACATACATATATAGCTTCATATAGCTTGATTTGTTTGCATGTTTTTCCCCCATTAGATTGTAAACTCTTTGAGGGCAGACACTACTGTTGGCTTCTTTTTGTATTCCCAGCACTTAACACAATGCCTGCAACACTGTAGGTGCTTAATAAATGTCTATTGATTCATAAATTGTATCCAAGCAGTGATTCTTATTTGTCTTTTTGCTGTAATAATGAGATTTATTTTGAATGTTTTAGATCCAGTTAAGGAATATGGTTGTACTCCATGGCCTAAGGTAGAAAATTTAATTAAGAAGTGTCTGAAAGAAAATCCCCAGGAAAGACCAACATCTGCCCAGGTTTTTGTTTTTAAATTTATATATAAATAGCCATTATTATGTCAATTTGAAGTTCTACCAGTTAAGAAGAAATTTTGAGTTTTATATTGTAAGAAAAGTGTTATTAAAATTGACATTTTCTCATCCTGAAAGAGGAAAGTACTTTTGATTTATTTATTTTAAGCATCCAGTTCTACAATCTTGTTGACTGATTGCTCTTTTTTGCCATTTGAACAAGCTTTGGAGAGGCATTAACCACATTAATACTCCAGACTAAGTTTTATCATACTGTAATGACTTTCTGGATTAAATTGTTTTTCATCTTCATCATTCCTTTTGATTCTGTAGATATTTTCCTATGTCATATATTAAAATGAAGTACATGAGATTGTGTCATTAACTAGAATCTATTGATAGTTTTTTTGGCACGGCTCATTTGGACCAATATAGCTAAGTTTAAATTACCTTTATATGATAGAAAACTGATCTTTTAAAACTTGTATCACTTTACTCATTACTTTAAAATATTAATCTAAGTATGTTTTCAATCTCTCATCCTGTATAATTCTTTTTGAACAATATGGTCCTCATAATGTAGTATAGAATTCATATTTAGCTTAGTGTTCTGTGTTTTCCTGTCCCTGCCTCTCAAGTTATCATGCCATTTTGCATAGGTCTTGAGAAAAAAGACAGATTAGAGATTAATTTATGAAGTTTAGATTTTGCTTGATAAAGGTTGTACTTGGTTATACTTTCATAAGATTTCTCAAGGCAAAGTGTTTCAAATGAATTCAGTCTGTTTTAAATCAATTTTTCCCTTGTAGGTATATGAACTTTTGAACTCAGCTGAATTAATATGTCTAAGGAGATATATTTTAATACCCCAAATATTTGTAGCAGAATGCATGGTTGCTACAAACCAAAGCAGCAAGAATGCAGTTATCTGGCTGGGTAGTGGGAACAATGATGTAGGACAACTATCCTGTCTTGAGTTAAATACTGAAAGACATATCTCTAAGGTAGGTTTGCTTGTTATCAATGTACCAACATTTTTCAAAGTTAGGTTTTTAAAACATTTTTCCTTTTCAAATAATTTGAAAGCATTGGGTGATTAATATACTAGCTTGATAAGTGGCTTGCCCAAAAATAGATGAATGCAGGAGAGCTACTTTTATGAAATAATTTTTATGACTAAACTATTTTGTTTGGGTTATGATATGTTACATCTGTCATTTAAAAAGCACTATATGTACATGATAAAATTTATTAGTTAATAAGATAATAAAGTCTATAGCTAGGAGAGAAGAAAATATGTTACTCTGGCCATTCTACTCTAACAAATATTATAACTGACTTTTAAGATTAAGCTCTCATAACTCTTCTAATAATATTTTCAATCAATCATATTCAGAGCCTGTTGTATTGGTATTTGTTTTGTAAGATACTGAATGCATTTTGTAGTTATTTAATTTTAATCTTAAAATAGGGACAGACTTGATAGGTATTACATGATATTCAAGTTTTCTTTATTGAACTGGCACAGAAAACTCTATTTTAAAAGTCTATTGCTTTCCATTGGCAGGATATGACTGAGAGTAGAGTATTGTGCCTCACCCTTGTGTATCTTCTGGTTGAAAAGGAAAGCTGGATTGTGGCAGGAACACAGTCTGGCACCCTATTGGCAGTCAAGACCGAAGATGATGAGAGCCACATGCTTCAAAGAATGACTGACTCTGTTACTTGTTTATACTGTGATTCGCTTTCTAAGCAAAGGTATCTTGACAAGTTTGAACATAGTGGGGAGAAGCAATTTTCAACTGTCTACCTCTATTATACGCACAATTTTCAGGGAAGCAAGACACAATTGAAACTGTTTTAACATTCTGTGATTAGTTTTCATATACCAAAGAAAACAGATGGCTGCTCTACTTTCCTAGATGCACTGTTAAGCGTTAATAGATTTAATCAAATTATGAATCATGAAGGTTTGTCTTTGGGGTCCTGCCATCTCACCTTATGGTCTCCTTTTCCCTTTTTTGGCACTCTACTTAGTCATTTACTCTCATGCTCTACCAATCAACATGAAACTACATCACCTATTGTGAAAATAGCTTACCTTGGGCATCTAGGTGGCACAGTGAATAGAGCACTGGCCCTGGAGTCAAGAGGACCTGAATTCAAATAACAGACTTAGTTCCTTAACACAAAAACTAACCGTGTGACCTTGGGCAAGTCACTTAACCCCAATTGCCCTAACTTTCCCCCTCCAAAAAGCAAAAAAATAAAAAATAATATTAAAAAAATAGCTTACCTCTCTAAGAGATATTTATGTTGCAATTATATCTGCCTTAAGCCAGAGGAATGAACAATGTTTAAGGCATAAGTGATAGGTTAAAGTAAAGGTAAGGAATTATTATAATTTTTTGCCTGGGGCAGGGATTGAAGGGGAATAGGAATCTCACCCCTCTCCCCCTTATATCATATTGTAGAGTATGCGATCTTATTTTGCACTATGTTAGAAACTTGCATCATTAAGGGTTGAGCAACTTTCAAAGTATGGTCTCCACTTCCAGTTTTGGTACTGAATTAATTTTTCCTTAGTAATGGCTCTTCTTTTTTTTTTATTTCAGCAAACAAAATAATTTTCTTTTGGTGGGAACCGCAAATGGCAGACTAGCTATTTTTGAAGACAGAAATGTTAAGGTAAATGTTAAATGAATTTTCTATGAAAATAATAGTGTTTTGTCTCTGCAAATTCTTTGAAGTCAAGGACCAGGGTGATGAAGTGGTACTAGGCTTAGAGTTAAAGCCTGGGGTCCATCCTGGCTCTGCCACTTTTCCTCTGTGGCACATTGGGCAAGTTATTTTGCTTCTCTGAACCACAGTTTTCTCAGCTTTAAAATGAAAAGGGTTCAACTTCTTAATGTGCTCTCATCTCCCCATGTTTGATCCCATGATTGTAAATTTCTTTTATATTACCCATAAAACTCAGCATTTAGGAAGCACTCAAGGAATACTTATTTGTTCACCTATGAGTTGCCAAGAAGGTACCAGCTGCCCTTAGTAGAAGTTTCCTTATCTGGGAATTCTCTCTATCGGTGCTATCATAGACTTTGTCTTGATCCCTATAGTAATTGGGTAATATGTGGCTAACTCTTAATGATCTAAGTTCAAGAACAAAATCTGGCTATTCTTTTTTTTTAATTTTTGATATCATCGACTCTGTGCAAGTATATCCTCCATGACAGAGTTGAGTTTTGTGTGTTTTGCTTTACTTAATATTGAGAGTGAACAGTTATCTCTGTTGTTTCAGCTGTTAAGAAATCTTCTATGATTAATCACATATAGATTATTGGTTAGCAAGTGATCCAGTTGGACGGGAAAGTAGAGAGGCAATAAAGCTGGATGACAAACATCTTTACTCTCATTTTGCTTCATGACACTGTATCAATTTTGGACATCTAACAGTGCCAAGAATTTTTGGAGCAAAACCTACCAATAGGTGAATGACTGTTGAGTAGGTAGAGGCTGCAAGGATGAGAAAAGCAATTGTAAAGCCGCTTCTCCTCTACTCTGCAAGTAGTAAAATCCCTTAGATCTGGGATCCTAAACTGCTTCCACAAGGGTTTTGAGGGAAATAGTGGCCAAGTGGTGGTTTGACCCACTTATGGCCTCCTCTGTCTTTCTCTGAGTGTCTTGTTGCTTCAGCTAGACTGGTTTTCTTGTCTGCCCTTTAAAAAGAAAAGTGATTTAACTTTTAACTAATACCTTCTAGATGTGTGCTCCAGAGGGAGTCAAAGACAGAAAGGTTCAATTCTAAAATATTCAAAACACTACTTTTCTTAGTAGCAAAGAATTGGAGAATAATTTTTTTAAAAGCATAGAAATGAAATATAATATTTTTGTAATAAGAAATGAGGAATATAAGAAATTTAAAGAAATGTGGGAAGATTTTTATTAAATGATACCAAACAAGATACAATGAACCAGAAGAAAATACAGTATATACTGTTATAAGAATGTAAATGAAAAGATCACTAAAACGAGCTTACATGAAGCATACTCTCATGATGGGAGAAGGGCAGGGAGAAAGAATATTAACGTGTACACATATATACATTGTTAGATGCAGACACCAATCAGATACTTGCTTTTATTGTTTTTCTTTGTCAAGATGGAGGGAGGAGCATTTCTTGTTCAGTCTAGAGAGAAGAAAGGGGTAAGAAATGACCATAACATGAAGATAAAAGGGATTAGTAAAACATTTTAAAAGAATTGTACAGAATCAAAAGGTCTAAATGAATTGTTATCTGTATCATTGGAGGAGGTGCCAATATTGTAAGAGCCAGCCATCTATCAATAAGCATTTTGTTAAGCATCTATATATTAGACACTGTGCTAGTAATACAAATATAGTTGCAAGATAGTTACTCTCAAGAAGTTTGCATTTTGCTGGATCTTTAATCAATTGAAGAATGGAAGGAAAAAGCACCTGCCATGTGCCAAGCACTGTGCTAAGCTCTTTAAAAATATTATCTCATTTGGTTCTCATAACAGCTCTTGGAGGAAACTACTTTTATGTTTGAGGAAAGTGAGGCGGGCAGAGATTTGTGAAGAAGTGTCGAGACAAATTACCAGTGACTGTGTTTTCCAAGACAGTTGTTGAATATGTTCAAATAGAATAGAACTGAACTTCTATTATACTTCTCATATCATCTGTTATATTGCTTTGGATATAATTGGCACTCAGTAATTATGCCAATGAAATATGAATGTCCAAATTATACTTTTGCATGTAGTGATATGAGCATTTTACCATATTTGAAGGAAAATAACGAAGTTAGGCATTAAGATTTATAATAAAAATATAGTAACATCTAGGAATTGAAAGTCCTGCATTTACGTGTGATAACTTGACTTCTGGCTAACTAACCTATATCGTTTAGTTGCTTAAATACTTCATTGAATATGAAAATGCATGTTCTAAGGTTTAAGATTTTATTCCCATAACATAAGCCACTAAAAAAATATACTAGGTTGGAAGCCTGTTAAAAACTACTTAATATTTAGTTTGATATTAGTATTTTAGTTTTTTTCCTTTTCTCTGAATTATTAGTATTGGCTTCTGGGGCCATCTCCAGCAGTCATCCTGATCCATAACTTGTGGCTGGACCCAGGTAACTCTGAAGGAGAAAGTGAGGCTATTGACTTTGCATAGTCTCCCTCACTTAAATCCAGTTCCCTTGCAAATCATGACATCACCTTCCTAAATGTCATGGTCCTCTTAAAGAACGAAGGACAACAGCAACAGTATAGGCTTCAGTTACTTTGCTTATTGATTTCATTCTTAGAAAACTTCAGCAATTTTTTTTGGATTTAAATTATGTATGTATTATAGTTTCTGAGAATGTCTTTCTTCTCCCTTTTTTCAAGTTTGAAGGAGCTCCACCTTTGAAGATATTAACTATAGGAAATGTCAGCACTCCATTAATGTGTTTAAGTGAATCCATATATTCATCAGAAAAAAATATCATCTGGGGAGGATGTGGCACCAAGATTTTCTCACTTTCTAATGATTTCTCCATTCAGAAACTTATTGAGACAAAGACAAATCAACTGTGAGTTATTTCTAATTAAATCACACATTTATCAGTTCCCTTATATTCTGTTCTTTTAAATTGTGTTAGTCACGATGATTATAATTCCTGTTAACTGTTTAATGCTATTTAAGATGAGAGTCAGTGTGGTACAGTGCATAGTTTTCTGAACCTGAAAATAGAAGACTGAGGTTCATATCCTGGTTTTGACACTTAGTAATTCTGTGACCATGGTCAAATCTAAAACTCCTAGTTATAAATATGCCGTGATGTTTATCACAGGGAATTTCGACACAGTAAAATCAAAGCCTTTGATATGTTGATAACATAATAAGCTAATTTCCAAAGCTTCTGTGATCTTTACTCTTACCGCATTGTGTCCTGAATCTGTCAAACAAGCACCCCTCTAGTTCCCTGGGGACTTTGCATTTGTAGTTTGAAATAACCCACACTAGATGGCGGTATTAGACATTGCTAATGACTCAAATTCTAGGCACTGGCTGCTGTGACAGTTTAGTTCAGTGTAGCATAGTTGAATGCCTACTATATGAAAGGCACTGGAAATAAGGAAAAATAGAATAGAAAGATACAAAGGGGAAGTGGGGACAGAATAGAGACATAAAACCTAGGTCTAATTTGAGGTCTTCTTTCCACTTCAACTGATCGGTTGCATTTTAACTTTAGTTTATGTACAGATTTTTATTTAGTTATTCATTTAATAATAATGTAGAATGTTGACTATGTGTAAAAGCTCTATGTATTATTATAGCCTTACCCCATCTCTTTCAGAACAATAAACCTCTGGTGGCTTATTTCATATGGGATTCCAAGGTTAACTGTTTCCTTTGCAGAAGAATCTTGTTAAGTTGTTTTGGCCAAGATTTTTGAACATATCTGCTATCCTCTGAAAAACCTGTTGTCTCCTCGGCCTACTCCTTCTAATGGTTATATGATTAGTACTTCATCATCATCAATAATTTTATTGAGGACCTACTTGCTATATGGAAAAGCTTTGTGCTTTTCTGCTTGTCTTATGTGTGGCTGCCTTCATAGCAAAACTCAGGAGGTACTACCTTATACTGGTTTTTTTTGTGCCATCTCTCCCCAGGACTTGACTTTCCTTTCCTTTTGTGTTTCTTGTTTGTTACTTTTTGTTTTTTGCTGTCATCACCTTTCCTTTCTTCATTATATTTAATTCTACCTTACAAAAACTGGCTATTGGGCAAGCATATAAACCTTCCATATGCTGAATATGGTAGTTACCCTCACAGGAAATTTTATGAAGGTCAGGGCACAGTGTACACAATAATAGATTTTTAAAAGAATAATAGTTATAAAAATGTTATTAGTCCAACATATGCCCCAGTATTCTTGCCAGACTATTGTCATTTACCTCCAATAGAGATTATGTTGAATGTAGTCATAATTTCCAGTTAACAAATCTCTAAGTATTCTCTATATCTGGAAATACCCTTCCAGATGGAAAGTCTTACTACTTCATTGATCTATCGAACCATTTAACCTATCATGATGTTCTACAGTGAGAGCAAAACACTTCTTTCCCTTGGCCAATCAAAAATTCTTAACTTTGGGATTCAAGAAATACAGTTCTCTGGCCTACTCTCACTCAGCCCTTCTTCTGAAGATATTCTTTGCACATGCTCTTGTAGATGATGGGATCACATAGAGGAAGAATTGAAAGGGACTTAGATGTCAGCGAGTCCAACTTCTTTTTACAGATGAGGAAACCTAAATAGGAAAAGTAAAAGGACCTATGCAAGGTCATATAGAGAATAGCAGGGCAACCTAAATCTTCTGACTGCAAATGAAGTTTTACTGTACCATTCTGCCTCCCTTTGGAAAAGGTGCTTCTTAATCTCTTATCCTATTCTGGGTGGCATCAAGTCTTTCTTAAGAGGCAGCATGATATAGTAGAAAGAAGTATCAGTGACTTGGGATCTTCAGCAAGTAATGACACTTGTATTGCTTTAATTTCCTTAGCTGCAAAGTGAAGTAGTTAGACTAAGTGGGCTCTAACGCGCCTTCCAACTCTAAATCTTAGGACATCAAATTTCTGGTCATTGTGCAGCTTATTATAATTACAACTTAGGATAACTTGTTATAATTACAATATGTATCACATAGATTTTTATGTGATAGCTGGACTTATGTGCAGGACTTGACACTGTTGACCACAACTCCGCTTCATGAATGGTCTCCTATCTCTGTGTGTCGGTGGGACTACCCACACTTGTCTGTTTCTCTTCCTTTATTTCTAAGTATTCCTTCTCTGGCTTCTTTTATGGCTATTCCTCTTCTCTTGATCCTTTTAGTTGCATAATTATTTTGAAAGTAGTATCTTTATCCTTAATTTCAATTGAGAAAAGAAAAATAATTCCCTTAGAGAGGATTGTATGGGAATTGATCTTAGAGTTTGAAAAGTTTATTTTTCAGACTGAAATACCTCATTTGTAAACTCTAGGATAATGCCTCTTATGTGAACATCCAATGTTGTCCTTTCATAACTCTAAATGTAGATGGTTAAATCCCATTTCCTCAGCAGTCCAAATAATCTAGATTTTGTTGCAGCATCCTAAATTTACTTAGTAAATTAGTATTTTTCATTCTTTTTTTTTGTATTGAAGTAGTATAATTTAGTGGATAGAGTCTTGCACTCAGGTATGTTAGGAAGACTTAAATCTTTCTTTCGACACTGTCACACCCTCTGAGCCTCAGTTTTCTCAAATGTAAAATGGGAAGAATCATACCTGTTTTAATTATCTCTCAGGTTTGTTATAAGACTCAAATGAGATTATGTATTAAAGTAATTTGCAAACATTAGAAGTATATATGTTTTAGCTATTACTGCTATTTTTATTAGTTTTCCTTTTCTTTTTTTGCATTTTATTTAGTATTTTATTTTTCCTCAGGTACACATAAAACAATTTTTAACATTTAAAAAAAAACTTTGAGTTCCAACTTCTCTCCCTTCCTTCCTCCCCACCCCACTTCATTGAGAAGGCAAGCAATTCAATATAGATTATACATGTGTAGTCATGCAAAATATTCATAATAGTCATGTTGTGAAAGAAAACATTAAAAAAACTAAAGAAAAATAAAGTAATAAGAGCATTCTTCAATCTGTATTCAGACAGTATTGATTCTTTGTCTGGAGATGGCTAACATTTTTCATCATATGTCCTTCAGAGTTGTCTTGGATAGGTATATTGCTGAGAGCAGCTAAGTCATTCACAGCTTATATTCACATAATATTATTCTGTACACAGTATATTTCCCTTTGCATCATCCCATGCAAGTGTTTGCAGGTTTTTCTGAGAGCATTCTGCTCATATTTCTTATAGTATAAGAGTATCCCATCATAATTACATGCCACAGCTTGTTTAGTCATTCCCCAATTGATGGGCATCCCCTCAGTTTCAAAGTCTTTACCCCAAGTAAAGAGCTGCTGTAAATATTTTTTGTACATTTAGGTCCTTGTCCTTTTTGTTTTGTTTTTAGCTCTTTTGGGATACAGACCTAGCACTGGTATTGCTGGGTCGAAGGGTATGTATGACTTTATAGCCCTTTGGGCATAGTTCCACATTGCTCTACAAAATGATTGAATTAGTTCCCAACTCTGATTTTTCCTACATCTCCTCCAACATTTACGATTTCCCTTTTCTGTCCTATTAATCAATCTAATAGGTATGAGGTACTACCTCAGAATTGTTTTAATTTGCTTTTCTTTTTTTTTTTTTCTTTTTGGAGGGCAGTTGGGGTTAAGTGACTTTGAAGGTCACACGGCTAGTTTGTGTGTTAAGTGTCTGAGGCCGGATTTGAACTCAGGTCCTCCTGACTCCAGGGCCAGTGCTCTATTCACTGTGCCACCTAGCCGCCCCTTAATTTGCTTTTCTATAAGTTATAGTGAGTTGGAGTATTTTTTCCTATAGGTATAGATAATTACTTCATCTGAAAAATGATGATGTATCTTTTGATCATTTGTCAGTTGAGGAATGGATCTTATTTTTATAAATTTGACTTAATTCTCTGTATGTTTGAGAAATGAGGCCTTTATGAGAGAAATTTGCTTCTGAATTGTTTTCACAGTTACTATTGCTAACAGTATTTTTCTCCATCTTACACATTTATTCTATTCTCTCTCTTCCTTCTTTCTTTTTTTTTTTTTTGGAGGGGAACTAGGGTTAAGTGACTTGCCCAAAGTCACATGGCTAGCGTGTCAAGTGTCTGAGGCTGGATTTGAACTCAGGTCCTTATGACTCCAGGGCTGGTGCTCTATTTACTGGACCACCTAGCCGCTCCTAAAGTTTTCCCCCTTTTTTTTGCAAGGAGAAAGGCAGGGCAATTGGGGTTAAGTGACTTGCCCAAGGTCACACAGCTGGTAAGTGCTAAATGTCTGAGGCTGGATTTGAACTCAGGTTCTCCTGACTCCAGGGCCGGTGCTCTATTCACTGTGCCACCTAGACAACCCCCTCTCTTCTTTCACCCTGTCCTTCTGCAAAGTGCTTTGTTTTTGATCAGCCCCTCCCCCAGTCTGCTCTCCCTTTCACTTCTCCCTTTCCCTGCTCCTTTCTCTTCTCCCTTTCCCCTCCTTTCCTTATTCTTCTAAAAATGTTCATTGATGGGCAGAGCCAAGATGGCAGCATAGAAGCAGCAAAGCACCACAGCTCTCACACAAACACACTAAAAAACTCATAAAATGGGACGCTAAACAGATTTTCAAGCTCCAAAACTCTCCAAAAGACAGAAAGCACATCTGTTGCTACAGGCAGCGCAGCAGGCGGGGCTCTTCACAGCAGTCTGGGACCAGCGGCTGAAACCCCAGCCCGGTCAGGCCCTGGGGCATAGGGCTGGAAGCCTATAGGAGAGCTGATCGGCTTCACTGGAGGCACAATTACCATATCTATCAGGCCAGAAGAAAAAAAGGCTAAGAGAAAGGTCAGTGGATTTTGCTAACTCGAGAGGAGAAGAGTGGGTCTGGCCAAACTGCTCCCAGGGCAAGGAAGCAGTGGGAGGCAGCGGTAACAGCAGGAACGTCTGAGAACCACAGTGGCCCCCACTGGGTTGCTTCAGAGCCCTCGGCCTGCAGATAGCAGGGGGGCTGACGCGACCCATCGAGG
>JAQQSW010002729.1:0-14875 GCA_028646575.1 Pseudocheirus occidentalis
AGGGGAAAATATGGTCGTTCAATGAGGTGGAGGACTTTCAAGCATTCTTGTTAAAAAAAACAGAAAATTTGACATCCAAACACAAGAAGCATGAAGAGTTAAACGTGGGTAAGAAATCATAAGGAACTTATCAAAGTTGAACTATTTACATGCCAATATGAAAAAATGATAATAGTAACTTAATTATATGTGTGTATGTGTATATATATATATATGTATACCTTCACATATGTCTTTATAGAAGGCTATATATGCGTATGAATACATATATGAGCATGTTTGTATATATGTACATGGGGCTACAGGATCAATTGAATATGAAGGGATGATACTTTAAAAGGTGAAATTCCAAGGTGGGAGAGGACTAGAATGAGAGGAGACAGGGAGAGACAAAATGGGGTTAATCATCCCATGAAGAAGAGGCTTTGATAACTGTTGATAACTGTTACAACTTTACTTTCATTTACTCTCATTGAATTTGGCTTAGGGAAGGAATGACATAAACTCTAAATTGGGTATCATGCCACACAGGAGAGTAGGGGGCATGGGGATGAGAAGTGGGATGATAGAGGGGAGTGCAGGGTCTGGGGGAGGGTTGCTGGAAGCACACACTTCAGTAAAGGGACAGGGACAGTGTAGAGAACAGAAGAAGAGGGGGGCAGGATAGGAAGGAGCGACATATAATCAGCCTCTCACAATATGTCCACTGTGGAGATGCCCTGCAGAATTACATATGTATAGCCTATATTGAGTCCCTTGTCCTTCCAGTGGGGGGGGGGGGAGGAATGACAAGGGAGGAACCAAAAGAATCTAGAATTTAAAGCTCTACAGTACATGCAACTGGGAATTAAGATATACACGGACTGGCGTAGGGAGACCCTCTCTGCCCTACTAAAAAGTTAGAGGGGTTTGAGGAGGGCACAAAAGAGAGCAGATCAAGGGAGGGGCTTTACAGTGGGATCGATGTTTTGGGGTTAGGGGTAGGGGAAAGATGGGGAGAAAACTTGTAACTGAAAATTTTGTGGAAATGAATGATGTAAACAAGAAAATAAAATAAATTTTAAAATTTTAAAAAATTTAAAAATTAAAAAAATTTTAAGAAGAAGTAAAGGAGCGGAAATGTTGTAAACATTGATGATCACATAATAATCAACATGAAAGGCAAAGAAAATGGAAATGCCCCAATTGGACAGAAATTGCAAAGTCAAAAAAAAAAGAGAAAGGAGGTTTTGGTTTAAAAGGAAAAGATAACAAACTCAATTGTATATGTGTTGAGTCTGAGATGTCAGCTCAGTATTCAGATAAAGCTGCCCTACCAATGTGTAATAGAGGTTTGAGAACTGATTGGAATTATCAGATTTGTAATTCTGAGGACAAGTATTTTCTGTCATCCCTGAGAGCTATTTGGACTATTAATGATCTCTGATCCAGAAGGCAGACTTGAATCACTCCCAGAAGTTTTGAAAAAAGGTACAAACTGTCTGTAAGAGAGCAGACTGAGAGGAAGGAGTAGGGACTACACATTGGATAAGCAACAATAGCAGTGGGAGGAGATGGCATCCTCATTCAGGATTTCATGGATTTATCTGCATAGAAGCAATGAAGAGAAGAAAGAAATAAGGAAAGGAGGCAGGGATGAAGAGGAAGGGGGGAGAGAGAGAGACAGACAGACAGACAGACACAAAGACACAAAGACACAAAGACAGACACAAAGACAGAAAAGACAGAGATAGAGAAACAAAGAGGCAGACAGAGACAGAAAAGGTTAAAAGAGATAGACATTAAGACAGATGTTGAGACAGAAACACACAGAGAGACAAACATACATAGAGAGATAGAGACAGAGAAGACAGAGACAGAGACAGGGAAATAGAAAAACAGAGACAAACACAAAGGCACAGAGACAGAGACAAACAGAAACAGAGACAGAGAAAGACAAAGAGATGGAGAGATAGGAGGAGAGAGAGGAGAGAAAGAGAGAGAGAGAAAGAGAGAGAGAGAGAGAGAGAGAGAGAGAGAGAGAGAGAGAGAGAGAGAGAGAGAGAGAGAGAGAGAATGGAATGGAAAGATGAAGAAATACAGATTAGATGATAATAGAGTCAGATAATTTCTGAACTGATTGGATAACTGTACTTAAAACCTAGTTTTTAATGGTTCAATTTCAACATGGAAAGATTTTCCCAAGTGAAGTATCCTAGAGATCTGGTTTTGGCCCCATGCTGCATAATATTATTTTAAAAACAGAAATTAATGAATTTATTTATTTTTAGTTTACAACATTTAGCTCCACAAGTTTTTGCATTCCAAATTTTCTTTCCCTCCTTCCCCTACCCACCTCACCCCTCCCAATATGACTTGTAATTTGATATAGGTTCATCATATACTTTCACATTAAGCATATCTTCACTTTAGTCATGTTGTACAGCAGAATTATAACTAATGGGATGAACCACAAGAAAGAAGAAACAAAACAAAAAAGAAAAGAGAGAATAGTTACCATTATCATTATGTGAAAAAGTTATCAATGAAATGGCAAAAATGTAAAATAAAACAGACGGACATGAGCATCTGGAAAAATGAAAGGACATGAGTAAGCCAATAAAATCATGATTTTATGAGGGCAAAGAAAACATAAAGGTTTGGTTGGACACTGTATCAAGAGCTGTATTTTCTTTTTCCATGTTTGCCATTGATTTCCTTGCATGACAGTACAATCTTAACCTGTAACTCACTGAAGTTATCTGGACCCTAGCTGTTTACTCTATGAGATGAAGTAACAAGACAAGATGATCCTTATTTTTTTATCTTTATTTTTACTTTTTTTAAAAAAAATTTACTGCCACTTTGTTTCTCTATCTCTGTCTTGTCTGCCCTTGTGTCTGTCTGTATGTCTCTCTCCCTAAATAAATTTATTCATTTATTTTTATATTCAGTTCCATAATGCCTTGAGTTTGACAAGATGATCTAAATGTAAATTTTAGCTAATATGATAACAGGGGAAATTTGACTTCAACTTTTGTCACAATGCTAATTTTGTAGAAAGACAGTCAACATATACTACACAAGTGGTCATGTTCTTATTTCCATGTTTATCAGAAAGAGAAAAATGATAAGGAAACAACTCCATATTCAGAATTTATTCAGCAATGTACTTGGTCAGTTTTCTTTTAAAACCATACAAATTCAACTCAACAGCCCATATAATTTAAATCTATGCTATGATGAAAAACCTGAGCATAATTATCAAGAGAAGGTTGAATAATGTTGGGCATACTCTTTAATAAAGAAGGTAGTAGATTTTAGAAAAATCATCATCAAATAGAATTTAAAGTAATTTTGTTAGTTAAAGGATTCATCCTCAAGGAAAGAATACATGTACACATTCAACTGTGTACGGAAATCTAACGTACCCAAAAGGGAACATTAAGGGAAAAAAAATAGAGGAGGGGGTTGTGGGGTTATAATAACAAAAAGGCAGGGGAATTTAAAGGAGGCAGTGGTTAGACACAAAATAACCTTTTGAGGTGGGACAGAACAAAAAGACAGAGATGAGAAGGAACAGAGGGAAACAGAATGGAGGAAAATCCATAATTAGTATAATAATAGTATAGTATAATTATAACATACTATAATAATAATCATTGTTAATATGAATGGGATGAGTTCACCAATAAAACAAAAGTAGATAGCAATGAATTAGAAACAATAATCCAACAATATTTTGTTTATAATAAGCATACTTGAAACAGAAAGACACAGAGTTAAAATAAAAAGTTGGAGTAGAATCTAACATACTTTAGCTGAAAAAAAAAGACAGAGGTAGAAGCCATGATCTTAAACAAAGGAAAAGCAAGAATGTCAGTAATTAAAAGCAATTAGCAACAACAACAACAACAACAACAACAATAAAACAGTAATTAAAAGAAATAATCAGGGTAATTACATTTTGAGAAAAGGTATCAAACAATTGATCAGACATTTATATGGCAAGTTTCTCTGACAAAGACTTCATTTCTCAAATATACACTGAGTATAAAAATGAATCAAATTTACAAAAATAAAAGCATTCTCCAGTTGGCAAATGGTCAAAGGATATGAATGGGAAGTTTGCAGAAGAAATCAAAGCTGTCTATATCCATGTGAAAAAATGTTCTAAATCACTATTGATTAGAGAAATTTGAAATAAAACAACTTTGAAGTACTACCTCATGCCTCTAAAAATCACAAATGCTAGAGGGGATGAAGGAAAATAGGTACACAAATTAATTGAATTGTTTGTAGAGTGGTGAACTGTTTCAACCATTCTGGAGAAAAATTTGGAACTATGCCCATAGAGCCACAGAAGTGCATTTTCTTTGGCCTAACAATATCATTACTAGGTCTATACTCCAAAGAGATCAAAGACAATGGAGGAAGGATCTATATGCACAAAAGTATTTATAGCAACCCTTTTTGTGGTGGTGAAAATTTGGAAATTGGGGGGATATTCATCAATTGAAGAACAGCTGAAGTAGTTGAGGCATACCATTTTAATGGAGTACTATTTTGTCATAAGAAATGATGAAGAAGCAGCAGGTTCAGAAAAAATGCAAGACTTATATGAACTGATGCAAAGTTAGAAAAACTGGGAGATCATTGAGCACAACAGCAATTCTATAACAATGATCAGCTGTGAAGATTTGACTACTCCCATCAATACAATGATCCAACACAACTCCAAA
Organism: Pseudocheirus occidentalis; assembly: GCA_028646575.1. Lineage (NCBI taxonomy): Eukaryota > Metazoa > Chordata > Mammalia > Diprotodontia > Pseudocheiridae > Pseudocheirus > Pseudocheirus occidentalis. The sequence continues at coordinate 4,722 of JAQQSW010002729.1, forward strand.
GGATGTATGCTGAAAGGATGCTACCCATCTCCAGAGAGAGAACTGATGAACTGAGGGCCAATTGAAGTATATATTTTTTCTTTTTTTCTCTTGCTTTTTTTTATAGATATAGCTAATATGGAAATTGGATTTCTATGATTTCACATGTAAAATGGATGATATATTGCTTGCCTTCTCAGTGGGTGGGGGAAGAATGAAGGGAAGAAGGGAATTTGGAGCTCATAATTAAAAAAAAGACAAGAATGCGTGATGAATGAGAAATCTGGGAAACAGTCTCTTGGTAATTAATAAGCAATGTATTAATTAGGATAGCTAATAATAATTACAATAATAACAATAACAACAACAACAATAATAATAATAATAAATTGGTGGTCAATGGTTTCTCTCGGAAAACCAGACCCGCAGTGGAGATACTGAATGTCTTAATTAATTTTTTTTAAAGGGAATGACCCTGACAAGTGGAAATCAACCCTGATTGGTGAACATTTAATTAGTAAGTGGACTAAAAGTCTTTAGCTCTTCCTAAGGAGAAGGTGGTTTGAATATGACTCAGTCACCTCCAGTAATCTGGATAAGGGAATCAAGCTGCATCCACATCACTGTGATTAGTTTTCTTTTTCATAAACTGGGACATCCTAAACTTCAAAGTAGGGCTTTAAGGACAGTGACTCATTTCCTTGGGGCAAGCATTCACCTAGATTAGATTTTGCTTAGAGTCTAAACAGAAGTAAGGTCTACCCAATATTCAGAAGAATTTTCCTGGATGGTTAGGGGCATCTCATTAGTCAGCCATGTCCTTCAGAGACTGATCAACTGAGCTACAGAGGTTGAGTCCTAACGAGTAAATGAGAAAAAGCCTTGATCCTAATTTGATCATTTATTGTTAATATAATAGAAAAATAACAATTTCTCCCAAATGTTAAAAATAAGCAAATGATAAATTTGGGATAAAAATGATCTTCAGTTATTCAGAAAACCTAGTTCCTCTCCCAAGACAGATAAGTGAAGTGTAATTATAGGTATATTACCAGAACCTGTTATACCTATTCTCAGGACATCCTTAAGCAAATAATGACTAATAAAATGGAATCTTGGGATACCTTAACAGCCAGCTCTCAAATATTTGGATACTAGTTACATAGTGTCTGCCTAATTATTTAGATTCTCTTCTTTTCTTTTCACTTGCTTATGCTTGTCTTTTGGGAGCAATCTTTTTGTTCAAGGAGCATTTTCGCTCAAATGGGGGCAGATTGGGAAAAGGAAAAACTTGAAATGGTTTAACTATTGATATTGGTCTGGGAGAAACTTTAAAGGAGTGCTAGTTTGAAGCCCTAATTTTACAGATGAAGAAATTAGGGTCCTGAAAAAGTCATAACTTTTGAGTTGAGGTCTTCTAGACTCCAAGACCTATACTCTTGCTTATTCCAATTTACTTCGCTAGCTTTCCTCATCAAGAATGATGTATGCCCTGGACCAAGACCTGGGTTTAAGGGTAACTCTTACTCACATGCCTGTGACTGTTTGCAAATAATTTGACCTCTTTGGCTTCATGTTTATAAAATGGAAATGATAATAATATTTGTCCTATATATCACACAGGGTTTTTCAAGAAGACAGCTCTCTCTCTCAGTCCTAGGCATTTTTTCTAGCTCTTCCCCATGCCTAGAACAATCTCCTTTCCCCACTCCAATCACTGACCTCCCTAGTTTCCATTAAATCCCAACTAAAACCCCACATTTTGCAGCAAATCTTCCTTTAAAAGGTAGCCTTTTTTCTCTCCTGTTATTTTGGAACATCAAATCAAACAAAATGGACTGTCTATGAATATTAATTATTAGCAAGACATGCTAAATATAACTTGCTATCCTCAGAGGAATTATTTACAAAGATACTATTGGAAATGAAGAGACAAAAAAGACCTTTTGAAGCAACATCCTCTCTTAATTCTACTGCCTTCCCTGTCCTATTTCTATCCAATCCTGCAGATAGGTTGGTTTGCATAAATCTGTATACTGTCTCCGCCATTAGACTGCAAGCTCCTTAAGGGCAGGAACTATCTTTTTCCTCTTTTGTATAATCAAAACTTAACTCAGTATCTGACATAGTAGGACCTTATAGATGTATATTGATTATTGCTTGACTTTTTTAAACTTTGAAGCACTATATACAATTTGAACTATTGTTACTTAGTAAGAATGGTGCTTTCAGAGAATCCTATTCTTTGGTTCCATCATTTGAAGTATTTAATATTACTAGTAGATTAATTACTTTCAGTTGAGAGTATTTATCAAGGCTTTGCAGACTATAAATTGGAATAAATAATTTTCCAAAGTATGGCTTCCCTTATTGGCTAGCTTCCTACAATGATAAATTGTGAGTCTCAACCATAATTATCTAAGGATGAACCTTTGCATATTACTCTTGAAGTATATAATTATCTTTGATATTTTTGGAAACATTTTATGCATTTAGGTCTATAACATGCTGCTCACTTTCATTAAAAGGCACAGTAGCTAAAAATGAATGTGTGGGAAATGTGACAGTCACACCATGCTAAGCTGTATTTGTTACTATGCCTGGGTAGACTTTAAAAGCCACTAATGCAAAAGGAAAGTGAATAGTACTCACTGTATGCTTCTAATTGGCACAATCTGCTAAAATAGTCCTTGACTCCAGGATTCTGTTGTTCACATATCAGATAGGATAAAATGAAATAAATGAAATGGTAGCCTCTTTTCTCTCCTGTCATTTTGGAACAGTCCATTTTTGGACTAAGTCTATGAATATTAATTAATAGCAAGACATGCTAAATATAACTTGCTATCCTCAAAGGAATCATTTACAAAGATGCTATTGGAAATGAAGAGACAAAAATTACCTTTTGAAGCAACATCCTACAAAGGTTTTCCCTTCCATTCTTCCTTAAAAGGCCCAAGATCCACATGAGCTCTGGGAACAGAATGGAGATGGAGGCTTTCCTAATTTTATATGCGGAATTTTGATCACATGAACATCTTCTCAGTAGTTTTTAAGATTCAGGAAGCTGCTAATCTTTGGGAAGTTTCTTGGCTAAGGAAGGATATTCAGTATAGCATGACTAAGTGTGAGTCATCATTGATGATTAATTAGGATAGGTTGGGGCAAAGAGAGTTGGGAGATCTCTGAGTAGTTCCAAGGGTGCTATAGATTATGGTAGGCGCTATGAGGCCATAAAGCATGTTGTCTTGGATAGGAGGAGGTCTACAGGTTATTCTGAGGATATGAATTGGAGAGTCATCTGTCAGTGGAAAGATAAATAATAACAGTCAAACCTTCCTAACAATGAGAATGGATTCCCTTGATAGGTGATGGCCTTTCCTTAGAGATCTTCAAGCAGAAGCTGGATAACCACTTAAAATAGAAATTATTTTCATGTTTAGATAGACGAAATGGTCAACTCTCATCCAACTGAGATTCTGTGATAATTTTATGAACACACAGACTCTAATTGTCTCCTATTACAGGTTAGGTAGGTTGTAAATTGACTTGTAAACAAAATTGTGCCTAATCTTATCATGTCTCCAGTAGGGAAAAAGTGAGAGGAACAAAAACATGGAGTGCATTCTTGTAATTCCAGTTTCTGAAGCAGAGCAGTGGTTTGGTGGATGGGACACAGGAGTGTTGGAGTTGTGAGCCTTGGGGATGGCAAGATCTATAAGAGCAAAGAGTAGCAGAGGCTAGGCTAAGAAAAAGCATATTTTCTTTTCTCATTCTTCCAATAAAAATAAGTAAATTTGTCACTTTATTAAGAATAAGAATAAACTTTCCAGTTGCCTTTCACACACTTCTATGAATCCACCTTTAACCTGTGGATCCAGCCAGGTGAAGTCAAACCTTTCTCAATCCCAGTGCTTTTCCTCTATTAATTATTTCCTATTTATCCTGCATATAGCTTGATTTGTATATTTTCATGTTATCTCCACCATTAGATTGTAAGCTTCTTGAATTAAGGGAATGTTTTTTGCCTCTTTTTTTTTGTATTTCCAGTAATTACTGCAGTGAATGGAAGATAGAAGGCAGTTCATAAATGTTGATTGATTGAATATTCTTTACTGATTTATGATAGTCCCAAACTGAAGATTGAGGGAGTATTTTCCTATTGAGAAATGGATAAAATATTGTGGCATAGTAATGCAACAGAATATTATTGGGCCATAAGAAATGATGGTATGGACAATTTCAGAGGAAACTGAGAAAACCTTTACAAACTGAAGCAGAGAAGGTGGGCAGAATATGAAGAATATGTATAGGGATAAGAACTGCATTTTGATAAAAGACTTTGGAGCTCAGATCAATGTAATGACAAACTACAAATTGAACAGAATATGAATCATGCCACTCACCTCCTGATACATTTTCAGACCTTGCTTTTGTTTTTCTATTTTTTGTTTAGTCACTTTTCAGTCATGCCTAACTCCTTGTTGACTCCTTTTGGGGTTTTCTCGGCAAAGGTACTGGAATGGTTTGCCTTTAGTTCCTTCTCCAATTCATTTTACAGATGAGGAAATTAAGGCAAACAGGGATAAGTGACTTGCTCAGGGTCACATAGCTAACAAGTGTCTGAGGTCAAATTTGAACTCAGGTCTTCCTGACTCTAGGTCCAATGCTCTACACACTGTGCCAACTAGCTCCATGTAGCTATTCATTGAACATTTTTAAAATTTTTTCTAAAATTCTGTTTTGTTCAATGTAGGGTATTGGGAAGTACAGATTAATTTTTTAAAATACTTTTAAAAGAGATCACCTCATGTGAGATTACTTAAGACAATATGTGTTCACTCACAAGTATTTGCAACTGGGTCAGTTAGGTGGCACCAGACTTGGAGTATGGAGGATCTAAATTCAAATCTGGCCTCAGACACCTACGAGCACTGTAACCCTGGACAAGTCACCTAACCCCAACTGCTTCCACTAAAACAACAACAAAACAAAATAAAACAAGCAAACAACAACAGCAAAAAAGATTTTTAGACTCCATGCTACTAGGGTTCTACTCTAATCCCACAGGGAGAGGTCCAAAGAGCCCTGATATAATGAGAACAGAAAAGAGAGAAAACCAGAGTTACTCCCTTTAATATCGACTGAATGGACCATTCCTCCTGGTTTGCTGACAAATCCACTCTGAAGCATCTTTGGCTTCACTCTCCTCTTTTGTTAGGACAAAGAATCAAAGGACCAACAGGATTTACAAGAGTCTTGGGCCAAATAGTTCTTCCTAAATGGACTAGCCACACATAGTTTGAGTCTTCTATGAAGGTTGCTCTAGCCAGAGTAGACCAGGAGGCATCCCCCCTGCCACTACACATGCACAATTTATGCAGTAATTTTGAGAGGTAAGCAACAAAATTTGCAGGGATTAGCAAGGGCTTCATAAATATTGAAGGAAATACTTGAACTCAGTAAAGGAAACCAGGGAGTGCACAGGATCAAGTTATGGTTGGAGACCATTCAAGACATTGGGAATAGCCAATGCAAAAAAACAGAAATACAAGATGGATTTTCATGTATGAGTTAACACCAGGTGGACTCATATGGCTGGACCATAGATTGTGTGGAAGGGCATGAGGCATAAAAAGGCTAGAAAGATAGTTTCTGAGAATATTTCAATGGAAAGGATATATTACATCCTAGCAGTAATGAAGAACCACTGGAATTTATTGAGGCAGACCTGAAACATAGGAAAATCACTATGGTGGAAGCATGTAGAATAAATTGGACTGGGGAGAGGCATTAGGTTGAAAGATTGGATAGAAGGCATTTTTCCAGCTTAAGAGGTGCTGAAAGTGTACTTAGGGTGATGCCTATGTGAGTAGTGGGAAGAGGGCAGAATGCATGCATTATTGTGGAGACATAAATAACAAGATTTGACAAATGTTTTGATATATGCAAGGGAGAGTTGAGAAGTTGAATTTAATATTGATGTTGTCAATCTGGGTAATTGTAAGAATGGTGGTACCTTTGATTCTAAGAGGGAAATTGATATGACCCCTAAGACTTGGGTTTTCTGGCAAAACAATAAGTTCTGGCTTAGATTTGTGGAGTCTGATATGCTTAATGAGCACCTGCCACTGTAGCAGTTGCAGACTGGATCATAATAAATTACAATGTCAGTTGAATATAAAGTGCTAAAATTTTATGATAGGCTTGAATTGAGCACAACATCTCTTAGTCACTCAATAATTATTTTAAGAAATCATTATATTTGAAGAATTTAGTGGTCCTATTGGACTTTTATTTCTTTACAAAAAAGTAAATGATTTGGGATCTATACTTTATTTCATAACAAATATTACTGAATTTGTAATAAAATCTATGCAAGAAAATGTTAGACATCATGGTTTTCTGAAATGTGCTTGCATTGGTGTTAAATCCCGTATTTGAGTTTGGGAGACAGCTGAAATATTGCAAAGTGAGTCATCTAAACTGACAGGGCAATATTTCATAATACCTTCAATTTTCAGACCTGAAGTATAAACATTTAATAAAGAGTTGAAGTGACTTGAGGTACTTGGATAATTCTTTGTGCCTCCTAGTTCTGCTCTTATTAGCAAATGTAATTTTCACTTCCCTAAAACCTGAGGAAGTTATGGGATCATACCCAAATTGCAGTATCATTTTTGTCAGCTCTTGGAAGAACAGGATGTTCTAGGAAATCACACAGGAACAAAATGCTAGCTAAAAAAATTCATCATTTTCAGGATTAATCAGTACCACAAACAGATTGGGAATCTAAGCAGTATAATCCCATATGGGAGTAAAATCTTTGTAAAATGAGATACAAGGAAAACCAAGCTAGTTAAGTAGCAAAAAAAAAAAAAAAGGAAAAAAAAGGTCTGTGGATTGGGTCTAGCACAAATCATATAGAGATGGTAACTATTTGGATTTGGGTATAGAAGTTCATTGTTATTTTTCAACTACTCAATGCTGATTTTTAGTGTATAAATACTAACACTGAAAATTTAATGACTACCTTTTGCAAGGTGGTTTGAACTGGTTCTAGCATGCCCCTGCCTGTAGAGATACATGAGTATTTCTTGTTTGAGTAACTGTCTCACACACAGTTCAGGTTTTACAAAGCTGCAAGTAACCTAGAGAGATCTGAGGAGGGATAGAAAGATTTGGAAGAACTTCAGTGGAGAGTCAAATAAGAAATAGTTAAGGTAGTATAATAGGATTGTGTAGTAATAATAAGATGCCTTTTCCCCATCTCCATCAGTATTTTATATAGTATTCTAGAATTGTATCACTACTGTGAATTGAATGTTCATCTCTCCCACTCTCCTGGAACATATACATACGTCAAAGGAAAGGATGTTATTGCTCATTGCACAATTTGCATAACTAACATATGAATGGAGGTTCTGATTTGTCTCTTCAATATCAAGATTCTGTATGTTACTGCTCTTTATTTCTGGCTCCAGCTTGGTTCCACAATTCCTCTATTTGGTCCAGAAACTTGCTGCTATCCAGGAACTACTCTTCTATCAAGAGGGTTTGGTCTCCAAATTCCTCAAGTTGTTCAGGAACTCATTAGTTGTCTGGTTTACTGGTACTAGCATCCTTGTTGCCCACTTGATTCATCTTTTTTTTTCCTTAAAGGAGATTTGTGACTGTTTCCCTTCAGGGAACAAAGTCTTAGTCTTCATAGCCCTTCTTTCCTCTATGTTTCTAGATGACTCTCTCCACTTGCCTCCCTTATTTTAAGGGTGATGTCCAAGGTTATAAACTGGCTGAATGTGGTGTCAGTGAACTGGTTAGTACACAGGTCAGGGTAAGATCATATCCCATCCAGGAGACATCTTCAGTGTTAAAACAAAGATCCTCATTGGGGTAAGGGGAGTAGGATGTGGAAGCAATACTTGGTAAGGAAAAAAGCTTAAATGTTTGTTTAGGGAGGCATCATTCAAATCTCAATGAAGTTTTTATCCTTTTACCCTTATTCACCCATTTAACAAGGAGTTAGCTCTGACAAGATTCCTTCTACATCCAGACAGCTAGGTGGTACCACAGTGGATAGAGTACCAGGTCTGGATTCAGGAAGACCTGAGTTCCAATCAGGCCTCAGGCACTTAATAACTGTGTGATGCTGGGCAAGACACTTAACTTCTGTTTGCCTCAGTTTCCTCACCTGTAAAAGGAACTGGAGAAACAATGGCAAATCACTTCAGTGTCATTACTAGGAAAACCCCAAATGGGGTCATGAAAAGTCAAACACGACTAAAGAGACTGAACAAAACAACAAGTCTATACTCTTTATTTTTATGATGGAGTAAGAAATGTGTCCTAATATATCTGACAGGTTGAATTTTCAGCAGCAAGTTTTTTATGCCTTCTCTTATTCATTTTTAACGAAGCCATTTGGAAATACTGTAGATTTGAATTTGTTGCACAATTGTCTCTATGTTGCAATTATAAAGCACTCTGATATTTAGTAGAATCAGATGCCTGTAGTTATCCGAGTTGTTGAACAGAAAATTTATATACAGACTTTCTCCTTGATACAATTCCAAAAAGATAATCATCAGCAATTTTAAAGATTGGCAGGTAAAGGATTGATACAACAAAATGCATTTAACTTATTTGAAAACATCAAAAAGATGAATGCTTGTGATAATATTAAAAATAAAAAACTTGACTCATTAATTTTTTAATGCACTATTGTAATGCACAGATCCCACCATCCAACTATTTATTTCAGACTTCTCATCACACCCTTCAAAACTGCTGCACAATAAATAATAAAAGATTAAAACCTTAAACCTGGAAAACTTAGGAAAAAAATATTAGATATTTTTATTTCAGATTATAAAAATCCTTGAATGATATACTTTAAGAGACAACTTCATTGCTTCCATGTGCAGGGACTAATGATCACATGGGGCTTAGGACTGGTAAGAGCACTGCTTGGGAAACAGTCATCAGGAGGTGATAAAGTCATCTTTCTACATGACTCCCTCACTGTCAGTGGCAAATCTTTTACCATTTGTTATGAGAAAATGATCGACCGTGTATGTATTTACAAGTCTAGACTGCCACAATGCCAGGCTTCACTGGCTGGGACAGCTGTTTTTGCTTCTAAGCAGCACAGACTGCTGGCAAGGGAATTCCAATAGAGTGTTTTTTCAGGGAGAAAATTAACAGAAATTTTAATTAACAAATTAGTTTTTCTGATGTGGGTAGCCATAGAAAAAAAACATTTTAAGGCTACTTTGGCTAAATAGAGAAAGATCTGTTTTTAGACATCTCTTTGTATCCTTCCTGGTATTCTTCAAAGAATCTACTTAATAATGATATAGTATTCTTTTCCTTTTTTTTTGGAGAAGGGAAGGTAGGGTGATTGAGGTTAAGTGACTTGCCCAAGGTCACACAGCTAGTTTCTTGTTAAGTGTCTGAAGCTGGATTTGAACTCAGGTTCTCTTGACTGCAGGGCCAATGCTGTATTCACTGCACCACCTAGCTGCCCCATATATAGTATTTTTAACAACTTAAATACATTCTTTTTATCTCCAATGTCTTTCCTCTCCCCACCTACCATAATAAAATCCATATATTATTTCTAACTTCTTCATGTTACAATAAAGGTTGACATGCCTAGTGAAGGAAAAAACAAATATTTCCTTTGAATCTGAGTTTATCACTTTTAATCCATTTTCACAAGTGGAACCTTACACAAATAAGGCAGCAAACACTGGATCTATAACTTGATTTTTGTAGGGAGCTAAGGGAATTCCTTCTGCCAGTGAAGTCCAGCTGCTGCTCTGGGGCTCTGGCACTGGCTTTCACTAGAGCCTAGGGGTAGCAAACCTGCAGACTCAAGGATATATGTGACCCTCTAGGTCCTCAAGTATAGCCCTTTGACCAAATCCACACTTTATGTGAAATGATTTGATTAGATTCAGTCAAAGGACCATACTTGACTTAGAGGGCCACATATGGCCTCGAGGCTGCAAGTTCCCCATCCCTACCAGGAGGAATCCTTCGGAGGCAGAATCAAAATAAGGCCCTCTAATACTAGCTCTCTCACCATTACATTGTACAATATCTCAGTATAACAACTATATTATGAATGACAAGTGATGAGGTTCAGCAGCCTGCATATATTCTTTTTTTTT
>JAQQSW010002730.1:0-14875 GCA_028646575.1 Pseudocheirus occidentalis
ATACTCCTATATGGACATATGTGTAGGTATACGTATATATACATTTGTGCTCCCTTCACCTATCCTCATACTAAGAAAAGTTTCATAAGTTGCTATTATTGCTTCTCGATAGTGGAATGTAAGTCGTCCATCTTTGATCAAGTTCCTTATGATTTCTTTCCTGTGTTTACCTTCTCATGCTTCTTGTGTTTGAATGTCATATTTTCTGTTCAGTTCTGTTTTTTTTTTCAGCAAGAATGCTTGAAAGTCCTCCACCACACTGAATAACCATATTTTTCCCTGGAACATTATACTCAATTTTGTTGGGTAGGTGATTGTTGGTTTTAATCATAAGGCCCTTGATCACCAGAATATCATATTTTAGGCACTTTGATTCCTCACTGTAGAAGCTGCCAGATCCTGGATTATCCTAACTGGGTTTCCACAGTATCCAAATTGCTTCTTTCTGGCAGTCTGTAATATTTTCTTCTTCATGGGGGGATTTCAGAACCTGGCTATAACATTTCTAGGAGTTTTCTTTTGGGGATCTTTTTGAAGACGTAATTGGTGAATTCCTTCAAGTTCTATTTTGCCCTCTGATCCTAAAACATCAGGCCAATTTTCCTTGAGAATTTCTTGAAGGATGGCTTTCAGGTAGACCAATAATTTTCAAATTGTCTCTCCTCGATCTATTTTCCAGGTCAGTGGTTTTATCAAGGAGATATTTCACATTGCTTTCTGTTCTTCATTTCTTTGTAACTGTTTAATAGTATCTTGGTTTCTCATAAAATCATTAGTTTAAACTTGCTCCACTCTAATTCTGAAGGAATTATTCTCTTCAGAATGCTTTTGAGATTCTTTTTCCATCTGGCAAATTTGTCTTTTTAAGGCATTCTTCTCCTCACTGGCTTACTGTGCCTCTTTGGCCATTTGAGTTAATCTGTTTTTTAAAGTGCCTTTTTCCTTTTGGCTTCTAGCTCGTGGTGGTGAAGGTGCAACTTCTTTCAGTCATCCTGAATCCGGGTTCATCCAACACTGGCAGCCACCCCGCAGCGTCCAGGCCAAGTCTCCACCTTTGTTGCCGCCATGCCACCTAAGTTTGACCCTAATGAAATTAAAGTCGTGTTTTTAAGGTGCACTGGTAGTGAAGTTGGTGCCACATCAGCTCTGGCCCCCAAAATTGGTCCTTTGGGTTTGTCTCCCGAAAAGGTTGGTGATGACATTGCCAAGGCAATTGGTGACTGGAAAGACTAAGGATCACAGTGAAGCTTACCATTCAGAACAGACAGGCCCAGATTGAGGTTGTGCCTTCTGCCTCAGCCTTGATCATTAAAGCCCTAAAGGAAGCTCCTCAGGACAGAAAGAAGCAGAAAAATATTGAACACAATGGAAACATCAGTTTTGATGAGATTGTCAACATTGCTCGACAGATGAGGCATCGATCCTTGGCAAGAGAACTCTCTGGAACCATTAAAGAAATACTTGGGACAGCCCAGTCTGTCGGCTGCAACATTGATGGCCGACGTCCTCATGATGTCATTGATGACATCAATAGTGGTGATATTGAATGCCCAGCAAATTAAAAGCTACAACGGATACTATTGCAATAAATTTAACATCTGACAAAAAAAAAATAAAGTGCCTTTTTCTTTAGTCAAGTTGTTGACTCTCTTTTCATGGTTTTCTCGTATCATTCTCATTTCTCTTTCCAATTTTTCCTCCACTTCTCTTATTTGTTTTTCAAAGTCCTCTTTTAGATTATCCATAGCTCCTAGGCATTCTTCAAGTGTCTTGGAAGCATTTGGTATGGGAGTTCTGACTAGGTTGTCTTCCTCCCATTCCATGCTTTGATCCTTTTTGTCCACAAAGAAGGATTATAGAGTTTTATTGCTGTTCTTATTTTGCTTACTTTGCCTCATGTTGGCCAGTTAATTAACTTGTTGGGTTTTTTTAACCTTTGTGAAACTCTGCTTCCAGTGGGGCAGCTCGGTTTCAAATCACTGGGGTTTTCCCAGCTGCCGGAGCTATTAGGGGGTGTTTCAGCCTCCCCTAGCTTTGGCTTGCTGAAAACGCTTCCCTGAACCACCATCCAAGACCATGATTCTGGATCCAGGCTGCTCAGCGAAAGAGCACTTAGCCCTGATCAGTCAACTCAGCCCCCCTGCGGGATTCACAGGCCAGGGGCTCTGAAGCAGACCAGTGGGGGCATCTGCTAGTTACACCAGTTTCTGTACTTCCCCCACTGCTTCCTTGTCCTGGGGGTAGATTGGCTGAACTGCTTTTCCTCCCCCAAATTTAGCCTGAAAGCTTCAATAACTTTCACTGACCTTTCATCTTGGCTTATGCAGATTGCTCCAGGTCCTTGCTGTGGCTTGGGAGGGTTGGCTCCTCCAGGCCACCCTGGAGCCTGGCCATATGGTGGTTATAGGCGGTGCTGGTCTTGGTCTGCCTGCAGGCCTGTGGGATGAGCCCCTCCTGCCTAGCTGCCTTTCTTTAATACCTATTATTCACACCTTTCTTTAATCTCTATTTTTCACACCTTGGTAGATGTGGAGGTGTTGGAGGCTTTAGATCTTCGGTCTTGTAGACTGGCTGTGGCTCTCCTTGGTTCCTTCCTACAGCCCAAGGGCCTGGCCACGGCTTCAGTTTCAAGCTGAGCCTGCCTCGGTTTGAGTTCTGTCATGATGATCCCCTGCTGCCGCGCTACCTTCCATAAGGGATGTGTTTTCTGTATTTTTTGAGTTTAAGAGTCCTAGAATTTGTCCAGCGTCATATTTTTATGGGTATTTAAGGTGGCTGCATGGGAGCTGTGGGACGCTGCTGCTTCTATGCCGCCATCTTGGCTCCACCCCCTCTTACCTTCTTTCTTAATCATTTTATGGTTAGATTTCTCTATCTCTCAGAAGGAAAATGAGGTTCCCCACTACCACCCATTCCTTCCCATAAATAATTTAACTTTTCCTCCTAGAATATGAATGCTATGCCATTTCCCAAATATATTACTTCACTGTAGGTAGTTTCCCTGCCTACCTCCTTTTAATAGGGGTATAACTGCTTTTGCTTTGTCTGGCATCATGACTGCTATGCCTCCATTTTTCACTTCAGTTGAGGTAGAACAGGTTGTGTTCTATCCCCCTATTTTAATTCTGGTTCCCTCTTCATTTCAAATGAGTTTCTCAAAAACAAACAAACAAACATATTGGTGGATACTGGTTTCTAAGCCATTTTGCTACCTACTTCCATTTTCTGAATGAGTACACCCCATTTAAACAGGCAGGATTACTAACTATGCATTTCACTCCATTCAGTTTTCTTCTGTTTCTCCTCCTCTCTCTCTCTCCTTATCCCACCCCCACTCAAAGTTTGGCTTTGCATATAACCACTGTAATCTTTTATTGTCCAACACTTTTATAAATACTTTTTCTTTATCTTTTCCCATCCTTTTACTTACCTCTCTGGTAAGATAATTTTTATGACCAATTGTGTAAGTATATATAGATACAGATAGAAATAGTGATAAAGATATTTTCCCTTTCTGAACCAATTTAGATGTTGACTTATGTTCAAGCAATGGTCACTCCTTGTTCCCTTTTCCACTCGAGGGTAGAAGCTTTTCCTCCCACACTCTTTTATGTGAGATCACTCTCCCCATTCTTTCTCTCCCTTCTGCCTTCTCCCAGGACATCCATATTTCTCCCCTATCCATGTATTTTACATCACCCAACTTAAGTGGTTCACTTCCTAACACTCTTTAAACATAGAATCCTTCTACCTGCTCTGAAAATGATAAAATGCTTAGAAGACAGGTGCTTCATCTTCCCTTATAGAAAACTACAGAGTTTAACTTCCTTGAGTTGCTTATTATTTCTCTTTCATATATACCTTTTAATGCATCTTTTGAGTCTTGAATTAGAACATTATATTTTCTCTCCAGTTCTGGTCTTTTCATCAGGAATGGTTCAAAGGCCTCTTTTTCATTAAAGTTTCTCTTTTTTTGTTCTCTCAATGTGCTTCCCCAGAGAGGAAGTTTGTAGTAAGTGGAATGTTCTCAGAATATGTGTCTTCACCCATAAATATCTCATCCACTGACTGTTCAGAGGTAGATGTGCTTCCCCAGAAAGTGAGCCTGTATTAACTGGAATATTCCCAGAGAGACTGTAGTAAGTTCCCAGAGCAAGCCTGTAGTAAGTGAAATGTTGTCAGGGAGAGTCTTCAACCACAAATGTCTTGTCTTCTGAATGTTCTCAGGCTACATGTGCTTCCACTGAGAGTAAGCAGGAATGTTGCCAGAAAGGGTATCTCCCACCATAATTCTTTTCCTCTGAGTGTTCAGAGAGAAAGCCTGTAGTAAGTAGAACATTCTCAGAGAGTATCTTCAACCACAAATGTCTTGTCTAATGAATATTCTGAGGCTAGATGTGCTTCCCCAGAGACTAAGCCTATAATAACAGGAATTTTGCCAGAAAAGGTATCTCCCACCACAATTTTCTCTTCCTCTGAGTTTTCTGAGGGTAGATGTGTTTCACAGAGAGTAAGCTTCTAGTAACTGGAATGCTGTCAGAGAGTGTATTGTGCCACCATTGTCTTTTCCTCTGTGTACTATAATTATGTTGAATGCTTTTCCTTCCTAAAATAAAAAATACCATTTGCCACATTGCTCTCAGGGAAGAGAAAAGGGAGAGGGAGAGATACATGGGATACCACAAAGTAACATACTGAAAACATCAATGAAAAAGTTTTGAAAGGAGGTCGAGGACCTAAAGGGTATCTGTGGAGAGGGAGGAAGTGAAAGAAAGGGGATTTGGAGGTGCAAAGAGCTTTGTTCCATCTCTGTAGCCTCAGGATCAGGGCATGGCTTGAGACCTCCAGTGCTGAGAGAGGAGAATTTTGGCTGCTCTGCACATTTATCCTTGTGTCTGGCATACAAGTGTCTGTCTTCTGTCCATCCATGCTAGGGTGCCATTTGTCCTTTTTGATCCTTCTGTCACCTGTCCTCTTCTGTGTGTGGCCATTTCTGGCCTCCACGTGGCTGTACCCTGCAGGTTTTTCTGCTCAGTTGTGCCCACAACATCTTGTGGCCAGCCACAACACCAGCCTGATCCTCTTCCTGCTCTTGCTTCTTTGTCTGCAGTCCCATGGAACTTTCTCCTGGACCTGTCCTTTCACAGGGATGAGTCCCCCTTCCTCCCTCCTCCTTTTTATCCAGGCCTGTGGAATAATTCACACTTGTCTGTCTACTTAGCAATTTGCCCAAGGGTCCACTTATGCCAAACAAGAACTGTTTGTAGTTGACAAAAAATAAACAACAGATGGCATAAGTGGAAAGAAATTGACTGAAGGTTGATAATTCAACATGAATGAGATATGTCCGGTAAACTAATAGAGAACTGTTGAAAATAATATATGATTATATAAGATATCTATAAGATATATAGATAAGATATAACATATATGTATATGTCATGTATATATATGTATACATGTATATATAAGCTATAACTCATATGATATAAGAAAAATCAGTAATAATTGCTGTAGCATAGATGTACAACTCACTAATTTCTTCATTCTATAGTTATAGATAAGCTCCTCCTATGTGTTCAGCCCATAAAAGAGATTGATGGCCTAATGAAGCAATCAACAGTTATTTCTTGAGTTCTTCCTGCATAAGAGGCACAGTGCTAGATTCTGCAGATACAAAGACTATAAAAGACACAGTCCTTAACCAGGAGAAGCTTAAATTCTCATGAGACAGAAAACACATCAAAGTATATTGAAAATGAAGACAAATGAAGGCAAAGTAGGAGGCAGACTTGGAGCCAGGCCAGGAGCATCTAGAATCAAGAGAGGCTTCATGAAATAGGTGATGCTTAAACTATCTGGATGGAAGAGAGGGATGCTCTGAGGCCCAAAGACAGGCTACCAGCTTCAGTTAAACTCCCCCTTTGCAGCCATGTTAGTAGCATGACCACAGTCAAGTCACCTAAACTCTTAGTGCCCCAGACCACTCTGTAAGATCACTGACACATTCAGATGAGCTCTAAATCTTCCTGAGAAGGCAGAAAACCCAAAGAGTGCTTGACTAGGTAGAGTCAGACATGCCCTTGACCAAGATCACATAACTAGTAAATGCTTAAAGCTAGATTTGTGCTCCGATCTTACAAACTCCAGACCCTGTACTCTAACTACTTTACAACCTAGATGGAGGGCTTCAGAGATTCCTGAAGACCCATGCCAAGCCAATTTCCAGGAGGCTGCCTTGAGGCCAGGGAAGGATAAGAAAAGAGCTCGTTCTCAGTGCTGTGCAGTTTTAGAAGTGCTCAATCACTTCAAAATTCACTACCCATCCTGAGGAAAAAGTCTGCTTTTCTTCCCTGAGTTAGGAACTCCCCAAATAGCTTTATGTACTGAAAATTAAACAGAAAATGTAAACTGCCTTTTAAGGAAACAGCAAGAGAAGCTTCAGCTATCTCATGGGGTATGTTAGAAGTTGTTTGGACAGCAATAAGCCTGGTGACATTTTTGTTGTTCTCTTTCTAAAGTTCAGTTTCCCAAGCTAAGGAGAAATTGTAAATATCTGAAGGATAAATCTCATTTGAACCTTAATAATTCACAGTTCTGCTGAGCCACTTAGGTTTTGTGTTGCCTGTCTATGATCCAGTTGGGGGCCAAATCTTGTTCACATGTTCTTGGAGGTTGACATTTTGCTTTGATGGTTTGCTTATGGGAAGGGACTGCTGATTCCATGGACAGGATTCTGAGTAGCTGCTTGTTAAGAGACCCTCCACTACTCAGTTGTTTGTGCTCTCCTGATCCGGTGGTACATATAGGTGTTTAATTACCTTCTTCAGATGGTAGGAGCCCTGTCTGTTGAGTCTCTGTGCTATATTCTCTGTATTTTCTCCATTTTCAGCATGTTGGCGTTTTCCCTGAACTAGTGAATGTAATTAAATTAAGACTTTCAACTCCTTTCAAAGCAGATCAAAGAATCAGTGCTAGCAGGCCATCCTGGGTGTGCTAGGGTACTTGCCAATACACGCAGCCACAATCCTCAAAGACTTGACTCCAGAACTCTCGTATTGTGGGACTTTGTGTTTCTCATGGGAAACCACTACATGATTGTTTTTAATCTACCTTTCCCCTCCTTCCCTCTTTGTGATTTAAGCATATAAACTATGATTTTACTTCAACCAAGAGAACATTGTTCAATCTGAACGTGATTAATTAAACTTGTTGTATTACTGGCACTCCTTTCACTAGGTCTGTTTTGTGGGGCTTTGATTATTCTGAGGTAAAACACTGGCTCAGTGAAAATCCTGTTAACAAAATTAATTTGGACCTATGAAAAGAAGGGAAGAAAATTGTTGAAAATCGTTAAAACAAAATTCCATTACACCCCAATGAACTCTTTAAGAAGAAATTAGTCTCCATATATTTCAAATGCTTACAATAGCGTTTTTGTGACAGCTATGAATTGGAAATACAACTCATCAAGTGGGGAATAACAAGTGTGACATGGAACATGAAAGGCATGGTATACTGCTCCCATGCATTAAGAAATGATGTGTTTGAGTACAGAGAAGTATGGAAAGATCTTCATGAATTGATACAAAGTGAATTAAGCAGAGCTAAGGAAACAGTATATATAACATGACAATTGCAACAACTGAAATGGAAAGAATGAGCCAGCAAAAATTTCAAAGTAAATGTAACAAAATGGTAATGATCAAGGGGACCTGAAAAGGAAACATAAGAAGACACAATTACCATACCATGTCCAGGAGGTGAGAGGTCCACAGGTGTCACACATTGCACACCTTTTCCCAATGCATCAGTCAGCTGGGCTGGCTTTTGTTTTCCTGCTTAAAACAAGAAATACAATTTGTTACAAGACATGCATCTCAAGGAAGGAGAAAGTGAAAGATAAACAGGATAACCTGGTGATGTAAGAAATAGAAACCATCAATAAAACACTTAAAGACGTCAGGTTTCTCAAGGGGAATAGTGAGGGGCAAGGAGGAAAGAAAGGCTTTTGAGTTTAGTGATTATCAGCAATAAATCCAAAATTAGTTACAAATCTTTGATTATGGAAATAATTGTTGTTGCTGGTTCATCCCGTATGAAAGGTTTCCCCATTTCCAGTTTCCTTGACATAGATACTGAATGGTTGGCCGTTTCCTTGTCCAGCTCATTTGACAGATGAGGAACTAAGGGAAACAAGGTTAAGTGACATGCTGATGTTCACAGAGGTATCAAGCGTCTGAGGCAAGATTTGAACTCAAGGAGACAAGTCTTCCTAACTTCAGATGTTACAAAATATCAGCTGCCCTGAAGACAATTTCAACTTGTAAAAAACTGAGAGGGAGATCCACGGAAAAGATTAGGTATGCAATGAACAGAAGAAAATAAATAAAATAAAATAAAATAAAAATAAAAATAAAATAGACTTTAATAAATCTAAAGACAGCAGCTGGTGAAGACGGGAGGGAGTGTTTGATTAATCAACAAAAACAAAAGCAAAACAAAGCAGATCAGATAAGGGAAAGATAGTTTGCCTGATATTTGATAGGTCATTGACACCTTCCCCTCTTCTCTATTTAAACTACAGAGGGATACATGAATTAGGTGTAAAGGGGGAATCAGTAGCAAATTAGAGTAGCAAGCAGGATATCACTCTTCATATGGATGGATGGGGAGGAGGTTAACAGAAAAGAACCAATGTAGAAGATTACAGGAAATAAAATGGATGATTCTGCTTCCATAAAGGTGACATATTTTTGCAAAGCACCGAAAATCCAGTTAAAATGAGAAGGGTAACAGTTAAGTGAGGAAAAGCATCTCTGCAGTAAAGGTCTCTAAGGACTGTTGCATATGCAAGATAGAAAAGGAACTGATTCCAGTTTGCATGATTATGAGCCATTTTCCAGTAGGTCAGAGGAATAGGAAGGTTTCGAAGGAAGAAATCCAAGCTATCAAGAGACAACTTGTTACAAATCCCTCATAAGGAGAGAAGGGCACATTAAAATCACTCTCTTCTTTGAGATTGTGAATTATAGAGATCCACAGGTTCAGGAACAGGCATGTCTTTTTGTTCAACGATAAGGTCCATGGAAACACTCCTTTTGCCTGGAGCTGGTTGATATTAGAAGAAAAAAGAAATGTGCTATTAAATTAAATGATGCCAAAAGAAAGAGATGATAGCGACAAGAGTAAAGGACTTCCTAGATTGTCTCCTCTCTCCCCAGCCTGGAGGTCAAGAAGGGAAGTAAAGAATGGAGGAAGAATGGATGGAAATGTGTACCCGAGGAGGGGAGGGAGAGAGTGTCTCAAAGGCTTCTCCCTGCTGGCCTCCTCCAAATCCACCCCACCTGAAGGCTTCCCAAGTTCCAGACCTCCAGACAGAGGTCTGGACATATAGGAAGCCCCAGGCATGAGCAGCAGGCACACACAGGATCACCACTGTACATATCCACACACACATAGACACACACACACACACACACACACACACACACACTGAGTCTGTCTGTCTGTCTGTTTCTCTCTCTCTCTCTCTCTCTCACACACACACACACACAGAAAGGTGATCTTATCTACATATATCATATAGGTATAAAAATGTATTCATATTTCCAGGACCATCCACTCACCTTTTCACACATCCCGTAGTACACTAAGCAAAGGCAACTGGAGAACGGGTTTCATGAAAAGGTTGGTGGGGGAGGTAAGAGAAGAGAGGGAGATGAAAGGGAAGAGCTGAGGAAGGAGCAGGGGAGGGAGCACTTACCTCATTCACAGCCACTTAGACACTAACAGGACCCTCAGGAATCAGTCAGTCTGGAAGAAGGGGTAAAAGAGGGGAGGGCTGAGGTGTTGTAGTAGCATTTGTTCTTCATTCTGAATGACCATGATATCAGGAAGATGGTGACATGACTTGCAGCAGACTTCGATTTGAGTGAGCAAGGGCTGTGCAAGGTCACCAGCCTCACTTTCTCCTCCAGGACCATCTGGGTCCAGTGAAGTGATATTCTCAGGACGTCTGGAGATGGACCAGGATGGCATCTTTTAAACTAACGCATTTTCAGGTTCTCAAGTTGAGTGAGACAATCCCCATTCAGTGAATAGATGTCTTTAAGTACATATTCAAGTACCCTATCCTCCCCCTCCGTCCCACCCCCCCCCCCCCCCGGCAAATCAAATTGGAACAGGAAGACTCTGAGGGTCCTGGTCAAAACAGAAGCATGTAGGGAGAGGAAAGTGGCTGACGGTCATGTAGATCACCCCTGTTCCCCATACTAATATTCCCCTCCAGACAAAGAAGACTTTCACTTAATACACGATGGAATAAAGTCTTCCCCACTCCATAAATCTGACAGGTAAACTATTCTTTGCTTTCCCAGATTAATTACAGTATCAGCCTTTATACCTAGATAGAGCACCCTTTTAGGCTTGATTTTGGTGTACGGTGTTAGATAATGGTCTATTCCCAGTTTCTGCCATCTTATATACCAATTTTTTCCAGCAGTTTTTGTGAAATAGTGAGTTCTTATTTCAAAAACTGGGGTCTTTGGGCTTATCAAACAGTATGTTAGTATAATCGTTAACTACTGAGTCTTTTGTATTCAGTCTATTCCATTGATCCACTACTCTCTTCCTTAGACAGTACCAAGCAGTTTTGACGATTGCTGCTCTATAATAGAGATTAAAATCTGGTATGACTAGGCTACCTTCCCTAGCATTCCTTTTCATTGATTGCCTGGATATTCTCCACCTTTTGTTCTTCCAAATGAATTTTGTCATCATTTTTTCTAGCTCTATATTTTCTACCTCTATAAAGTAATTTTTGGTAGATTAATTGGCATGGCACTACCTATGGAATTTAGTTTAGGTAAAATTAGCATTATTATTATATTAACTTGACCCAGCCATGAGCAACTGATATTTTTCCAATTATTTAGATCTGATTTTATTTGTGTGAAAAGTGTTATATAGTTGTGTTCATAAAGGTACTGGGGTTGTTTTGGCAGATAGATTCCCAAATATTTTATGATGTCTTCAGTAACTTTAAATGGAATTTCTCTTACTATCTCTTGCTATAGGACTTCATTGGAAATATATAGGAGTGCTGAGGAGGTATGTGGGTTTATTTTATATCCTGCAACTGTGCTAAATTCATTTATTATCTCAAGAAGTTTTTTACTTGATTCTCTAGGGTTCTCCAAGCATATCATCATATCATCTGCAACGAATGATAGATTAATCTCTTCTTCGCTAAATTTGATTCCTTTAGTTTCTTTTTCTTCTCTAATTGCTACTGCTAACAATTCCAGTACCAGATTCAATAAGAGTGGTAATAGTGGACATCCTTGTTTAACCCTTAATCTTATTGGAAAGGCTTCTAAGTTATCCTCATTACATATAATACTTGCTAATTGCCTTTAGTAAATGCTACCTATTTTTCTAAGGAAAACTCCACTTATTCCTATACTTTCTAGTGTTTTTAATAGGAATGGACGTAGTATTTTGTCAAAAGATTTTTCTGCATTTATTCAGATAATCATATGGTTTCTGGTAGTTTATGTGTTGATATGGTCAAGGATATTGATGGTTTTCCTAATATAGAATCATCCTTGCATTCCTGGAATAAATTCAACCTGATCAAAATGTATTATTCTCGTGACAATTCTCTTGCTGTATTCTTCTTGCTAATATTCTATTTAAAAATTTTGCATCTATATTCATGAGGGAGATTGGTCTATAATTTTCTTTCTCTGTTTTGTCTCTCCCTGATTTTGGTATCAGTACTATGTTGGTATCATAGAAAGAATTAGGTCGGACTCCTTCCCCACCAAATTTCCCAATATTTTGTAGAGTTTGGGGATCAACTAATCTTTAAATGTTTGAGAGAATTCACTAGTAAATCCATCTGGCCCTGGGAATTTTTTCCTAGGGAGTTCTCTGACAGGCTCAGCTCAGCCGGGCTCCTTCCCATCGCCCCGGGCCTGGCCGTGGCCTCGGCTTCAGGCTGGGCCGCCCTCCTATCCCAGTTTCCACTATGAGCCCCTGCTGCTGAGCTGCCTTCAGCGCGAGATGTGTTTTCTGGATTTTTGTGAGTCTGAGAGTCCTAGACTTTCCTAGACTTTGTCTGGGCTCATAATTTATGGGTGTTTAGGGTGGCGGTGTGGGAGCTTCGGGACCTTGCTGCTTCTATGCTGCCATCTTCGCTCCACCCCCTCGCATGTAAATCTTATTGCAATCAAGATCTGACAATGATGTGTTTAATTTTGCTGCCTTTCTGCAGTGAATTGAGAGGTTTTTATGCCCCAGTACATGATCGATTTTTTGGCATGTGCAATGTACTGCTGAGAAGAAGGTATATTGCTTTTTATTCCGAATCTACATGCTATCATTCTTTTTCATGTTTGGTTCTCTTTCTTTTTCCCATTGTTCACTCCATTGGTTACAACCCTTCTATACAACCAGACTAATGTCCAATGTGAAAGTATTTGCAGATACTATACTTGATCGCATGCCACCATGGCAGGGGGCAGGGGAAAGGGGAAATGGAGGGGAGAAAATTTGAAGCTCAAGGGATAGTGGAACTGAATCTTGTAAACTAAAAGTAAAACAAATCAATTTTTTAAAAAATAGAAGATGAGAGAGGGTGGGCACTGTGGTTTCACTTCAGGGTACGACTAGTCTCCTCCAGAACTAAGGATGAAGGGAGAAGGGAGGAGAGGTCGTTTCTGTCATCAGATCTAGAGCAATGGGGAACCCCTCCCCCAGTTCCTTCAGCCACTATCAACCAAACTGGCTAAGGTAGGGAACCACAGGTGCATCCTCCACTTAGAGGTGGACCTGGGGCTGACCAGGATCCCAGATTCCTTAGATCGATCTCTTGGGGTGGCGTTGCTGGCAGCAGCAGAGCTCAGCTTGGGGTTTATAATGGATAGCCCTTTTATGGAAACTGAATGAAGAGAGGAAGGGGGAAGGCTAGGTAGGTGTGTTCTGGGCTCCAAAAATGAAAGAAAAGGCACAGTAGCTCCAGCAGCCTCTGAAAACTGTCAGACCTTGAATGAGGCCTTAGATTCTTCATAACCCCAGAGGAGAGGGGAGAAAAAGAGGGATCTGAGGGTGGGGCGTGACTCAGCCTCCTTTCTCCAGCAACGAGATAAAGATCAGACTGGACGGGGCAGGGGGGCACCAAGGGAGGCACTGCCTCTGCCCTTATTTTTCATGTGTGGGTAGCCTGCTCTAAATCCTATGTAATATAAACCTTCCACAGCCATGGACAAGAGGGAGCCACACCCTTATTTCTGCCTCAGTGTCCTGTATCATGGGGCATAAAAAGTTTACTTTTAAAACTACTTCAGATTTGGGGCTTTGTTGTCTCCAACACTAGATGACCTTCCAGTGAATTGTCACAGTGGATAGACACCTGGAATGGGAGGCAAAGACCTAGACTAAGGAATGGGTACCTGAAGCATCAAGCCCCCATGTGCCCTTCTAGGTCCTTGGGTGTGGCCTTCTGACTGAGTCCAAATTTTACAGAAGAAAACCTTGTATTAAAGGGATTTGTTCTCTGAAGTTTCGACCCAAGTTAAAGGGTCACACTTCCGGACCTAGAAGGCTACATGTGGCCTCCTGGGAGGCTGAAAGTTCCCCAACGCTGACTTAGACTGAAGTTCCGCCTTACTTACTGTGTGGCCCTGTCAAACCAGTTAAACTCTCTAAGCCTTTACTTTCATATCTATAAAATGGGGATGAAAATAAAACCTAGACAAAGACAATCCCAGTGTGGCTATAAGGTCCAAATGAGATGTTCTGAAAGTGTTTTTTGAAACATGGCACCTCATAGAAATGTTTATTACTACATCATTATCATTCAGCTGTTAGCTGTCACGATGGACTTTACATCTCATGCTATTGATTCTTTTCTAGTTCATGTTCTTCACATCATTGCACAGAATTATCCTATATTCTAACTCAGTCAAAATATTGGAATGGGAACTCATCTGCTGAAGGCTCCATGAATACACCTTTAGGGCCATTCTGGGAGAAGACAGGATACTGCAGATTCCATGTTCCTCACCATGTTCCCACATGGTATTCATGTCTTCCCCTTGGTCTGTATATTTTGCAATTTTTTTTCATTCAGGCAGCCTAGAGATAAGGAACACTTGCTATTCTATTAAAAATAGTTCTCCAGTGTTTATGGATCGATGTTGTGTCTAGGAGATGGGGACTTTAGTTTTGTTCCATGACTCTGTTTTACTTCTAGTACAATTTTTTTTTCAACTCCAAGCATCTGCTAAGGTCTCTGTCACCTGGATGTTTGTCATCTGTTCAAATTTGAAAGATATTGAATTTCTGATGGATAATTCCAGTCAGCAGTTCACACCTTGCTAAGGTGAAATTAGGCACTAATGTTTGATAACCTACAGTGAAGAGTTGCTGCACTTCTACCATTTGTTTGCATAGTCTGCGCTGATTGCTAAATCTGGGCTCCTGAAACAAAACACAGAATTTCTGCTGCTAATGACCTTATGTGTGATTGCCATCAGAAACCCCCTCCAATTCTATAACTAAGCCTACATGACAAGCACATGGTCTGTGGTTCTCTCTATACTCACTGATGGCGAATTCTGGGGGAATGTCACCTATAGGGAGAGTGTAGACTCCACTGTTGGAACTTTGCTATATCACAGGCTTCCCCCAGAGAGTGACTGCTTTCAGATACACTGGACACATCTAGGGGTGATCATCTATTTCAATTTTCAACTAATTTTTTGTATTGCTAAGTGAAATGTTACATCTTTGTGTTCCACAGTTGTTTCTGTCTGTTTTCAACTTGTTTTATAAGTGCTATTAATATGAGATGTTGATGTGTGTTTTT